>JANHGN010009087.1:8023-24473 GCA_024605025.1 Megaceryle maxima
AAAATTGGGGGGGGGGGGTTTGACCTAATTTTTTTTTTTTTTCTCCACAATGACAAATCTGTAGAACCGTGTAATTTAGAAGAATGGCAGTTTTGCCAAAGTGGGACTGAGCTTTATTTTTATTAAGTCTATTAGAGTGTAATGTCACTGTCATTCTGTATCAATTAAATTATCTTTCATATGTGTAAGCGAGATTAATATAGATTCAGTATATGTCTAAAAGTACAGTCAGCCCTCAATTATTTGCTGGAAGATGTTGCCCGAATATTGGAGAGACAGGCAAAAAACTCTAAGGCACTACAATGGCTTCTATATACTGTAATGAACAACTGTATTCACTGGTGTTATACTGAATATAATGAAAAAACCTTAATTCTGCAGATTTATCAGGCTAAATGTAATTTTTTTTTTTTTCTTTCCCCCTAATGCCTTTATTTTGTAAGAGAAGCTAAGTTTTAGGAAGTCAAGTATTTACATGTATTTAGACAGTTGTGGATGCAAAAAAAGTCACATTGAGATTCTTCAGAAGTGCTTTAATTTGTTTAAACTTAGCAATAAAAAGGTAGGGGTGAATGATATTGACCTGTCTAATTTTAACAGTAAAATCTATGTTTAATTCTGAACTAGTTTTATATAGTCAAAATATAAAAATAGATATCTGTAGATGGTAAATCATTTGAGCTGCCTTACATTTGTACTTTTGAGAAAGTGTCTTTTGGTGATAAGTATTCTTCATCAATAATAAAAGTAGCTCACGGGACTAGATGAGATTTAGAGGTGGTGTATATCTAGGTATTGGTCTGGATGTTTTTCTAAATAATAATTTCTCTCCCTTTTCAGTGAATGAGAGAGACAAAATTCTACAGATGACAATTAATCCCAGATAATTGTTTTAGGATGAGCCTCCGTCACTTTTTGGTCACTCTTTGGAGAGGCTAGATAATTAGTTTAAGCTAAATGCTAATTTTTAAACTGCTAGAATTTTGATATATTAATCTAGAAAGTGTTCGCAGGGTTGGAGTTAATTATACTGATATGGAAACAGCAGAGCTCACACTTCTACACTGTCAAAAGCTCTATAGTAAGATGTGTTCCTTTGAAATTCTTTTTTACTACTAATAAAGAGGAAAATATCACATGGATTTCACCGTTTCTACCTGACAAGGTTCCACTCTATTGCTTTCTGAAAAACTGCTAAAGAAAATGAGGATTTTCCACTGATATACTTGAAATGAGGCTCTTAAGTTCATAATGAAGTCTTCAAATAAATAGTTCAAAAAAAAAAAAAAAATCATCTCTCAGGGATGTGAATAAGAGTAATAAGAGTCTCTGGTCTTTCCTTGAAGATAAAACTAAATGCTTTCTCATAAATAATATATGGACTCTGCAGTGAAAGCTAAAACAAGTTACCGGTTGCTTCAGGAACACTGCAATAGTCAGTGTGATTTAGTGTATTAGATAATTTTTTTTAACTTTGAAAATAGAAATGTTTCTCCCTATTTGTAGGTAAAAGCACCAAACATCTGCATCTTATTTGTCTTTTAAAACAGTGCCTCTAAGGAGTAGTATCTCTCCTGAGGTGGCAGAATTCAGACTTTTACAAGTGACTCTTGAGGCTATGCTGGAATCCACTTTTTACCAAACTGTTCACAAGCATTAAGAATAGTTATAATGAGACTTTCAGTACAGCACTTTTTTTTCTTTTCAGATCTTTTCAAAGGCTCCAATTAATATTCAGAGACACTACAGGACAGGTTTGAAACAATTACTGAATTTGTTTTCGACTTTTCTCCCGTCAAATACATTTTACTTTCTGTTTGTAATTGAGCTCTTTAAAACAAAGACAACACTGTTTTTTTTGCTGTTTATACAATACTTCACATTTTTTTCTTCTTCTATGAATTTTTCTAATCTCTTTTTGTCTAGTATCTAGAATGTCTCTTGTCTAACCTCTTTTATTCATTCTAAACCTGTCAGTGTTACTTTTATGTGAAATTGTCAAGGTTTTATATCATGAGAAGTGAATAATCATATCTATTCACCTTCTCTGTGGCAATCATAATTTTAAAGTCTTTTATAGAATCTCAGTTTTGTCTTTTCAAGGTTATAGAGTCCCGGTCTATTTACTCATTCATCATGCTGAAGCTATACTATTACTTTGATCATTCTTGTTGACCTTTTCTGTCTTTTTGTTTCTACTGTATTTTTTAGGTCCAGACAGATTTTAAAAATATGCAGGAGACAAGCTGGCAATAAATTAATACAAAAAACCATGTTTCTTTTTTCTTCTCAGTCAATAATGACATGTAGTTTGCTTTTTTTGGACCACTACAAAATCCTAATGCAATGTTTTGATAGATTTTAAGCAAAAACATCACTACTGCTGATAAATCAAAAAAACCCCACTATCATGTTTTCTATAAATTAGAGACTGACAACTGTGAGGAAGGCATTAAACTGGACCACTATATATACATTTGACATCATTGTCCCACACTGCTTTTATAGGTAATTAAAAAAGTAGACTTTGCTGGGGAATGATTTATGTACATACTGAACACAGTGCTCAAGGTGCAGCCTCACCAGTGCCAAGTACAGAGGTATGATCAGTTCCCTAGTCCTGCTGACCACACTATATCTGATACAGGCCAGGATGCTCTAGGTCTTCTTGGCCACCTGGGCACACTGCTGGCTCATATTTAGCCAGTGTTAGTCAACACCTCCAGGTCCCATGCTGCCAGGCAACTTTCCAGCCACTCCTCCCTAATCCTGTAGAGTTGCCTGGGGTTGTTGTGACACAACTGCAGGACCTGGCACTTGGCCATGTTGAATCTCAGCCCACTGGCCTCAGCCCATCGATTCAGCCTGGCCAGACCCTTCTCTAGAGACTTCCTACCTTCAATTGAAGCAGATCAACATGCCCACCTAACCTGGCATCATCTGCAAACTTACTGAGGGTGCCCTTGATCCCCTCATCCAAATCACTTATAAAGATATTAAAGCAAACAGGCCTCAATACTTAGCCCTCGGGAAAATCACTTGTGACCAGCCTCCAACTGGATTTAACTCTATCCACCAGAACTCTTTGGGCCCAGCCATACAGCCATTTTTTTATCCAGTGAGGTGTACACCCTTCCAGGCCATAAGCAGCCAGTTTCTCCAGGAGAATGCCATGAGAAACAGTGTCAAAGGCTTTATGAAAGTCTAGGCAGACTTTGTTTATGTTTGCTTGTTTATCCACAATCATCTGAGAAAAAGCAGGAAAGTAGCAGAATACTGACAGCCAAATAAGAAAAAAATACTGAAAAATTCCTATTTCATTTATAACACATTAGCATTATATAAATTAATAGAAGAAGTATTTTTTAAAAAAGGCTCAAAGGCTAAAAATAATTAAATATTAAGTAGTCTTTTCAAATTATATAGCTCACTTTCTTCCCATTATAAGGGTTATATCCTGTAAACATTCCTGATGGAAAGAAATTCTGTCTGTCTCTATATATGATACAGCTTACCATGTTACAAAGCTCACTAGTAATTCACAGAACACAGGGAAATGTTAACCTTGGACCTAAAATTCTACTGAGATATAATCATATGAATTAGATAAAGCAGTCTATGACAAATATTTTAATTAGAATTTATTGGAGACCTGATCTCTCTTGAACATAAACACATTTGACAAATTTGATTAGAATTTTATGTGTGAAAATGCCAGCTTTCAGTTTCCTTTGTTTTTCATGTGTGCTGTATTTGGAGGTCAAACAAGAGAATTTAGAACTTGTGTGAAATCATCACTGTTGCACTGGCAGCTGGAAGGATGTGACAAAGTGCAGTGACATTTACAAATCCTTTGATTGCCAAGGGTGATTAGATACCCTGGTTAGTCAGAGGACTTTATTGTTTGTTTTTAGCAAATGTAAAAAAGTCAGTCATCAGATTATATGTGCTCAGTACGAAAGGATACAATATAGGTGAAATATCTAGTGTAGAAATATCACAAATGAAATCTAGGATACTAAACTGTTTGGCCTGCTTTTTCAATCCTTGAAACCATAAGCAGAGCTTAGAATATCGAAGTGATAATGAAACTGTAAGGTATGTACAATAGAAGTTTGATTTATCAAATGCCACTCAAAGGTGATCAAAGCTCATGGATTAATGATAAAGCTTTGTTTCAAGATGAACTTCTTGTATAGGATTTAGCTCTCCACTTAAGGTGGCCAGTATTCTAGGTTCCTTCCACAATGAATGGTTTACTCCCTGAGGAGACTGCCCTTCCATTCCCCTCCAGTTGTACTAGAGAGCCCATTACTTTTCCATGACCCTAGTCAGTCAGCAGTGTTATATGGATTTCTGATTCCTCCTGTTTGTCTCCCATTCTGCCTTCTTGCACATGCAGGAACTTGACATATGCCTCAAGTCACGCTACATTATCAAGAGATGTGTGGGATAATACTGCATCACATTGTATTCCACTGTCTTCTTTGCCTCAGTTCTTCACTTTGGTCTTTGAATTCTATCCCTCGAAGCTTTTTAGTTAAAGTTGTCCTCACTAGATTGGTAAATCTGTTGGTGAAAAAGCTGCTACCCCATTTTTATCAAATCAATCCTGTCTTACCACAGAAATCACTGTTTCTCAAATAGGTCTTTGTGGTCATAAAAGTCCATACCCTGCCTGCCACATCAGTCACACAACACCACGGTGACCTATGCCTATTCAACCTTTCCATTTCACTGTCAGGCCCAGGGAATATACAAGTTAGGCTTCCATGCCCTTCATCTTGGCCCCTGGAACCTTGTGCTTGATCCTAGCACACTCCAGGTCTCTCTAGACAGTATTGTTGGAGCCTGTGTGGTTGAGCAGCAAGAGGTAATAGTTGGTGGGCTGGACACCTCTTGGCAGTCTCTCCAAAACATAGTAGATCTCAGCCTCTGGCAAGTAAAGTTGCTAAATCAGCTTTGCAGGTGAGTGGCTCAGCTGGCTGAAGAAGGGAGGGTCTCATTACAAACACCTATTATCTAGCCTAGTGGCACTGTTTCCATCCTGTGAGTCCAGCCCAGCTGACTTAGATGTCTCTTTGGTAGAATTTGTTTATCTTTTCTAGTTACCATGATCTTATGCTTTGTCAGTGACACCTCCAAGTGGACAAATCACCTTCTTGCTCCCAGAAGTCACAAGCTTCCAGCTTCCACTGACGTGGGAGGCTCCATAATACCCTTCATACGCTCAAGCATATCATCTGTCTGTCCAAGATATATGAGCTTGCATGGCTATCCCCCATCCCCAGAGTCTCTGCAAATAAGCTGTGAATCCCCAAATCATCCTCCTTGATGCTACACACTCTGCTCATTGCTTTTCTCAACCATGTGACTCCATAATTTTTATGCACACTGCAGATAATACTACCAAAATCTCCACTGTCAGGAACTTTGCCAAGGCCAAGATCTCCGACTACCCAGGGCAGCCAGTCATACCGCACTGGGGATCATCATGCAGCATTGACAGCACCATCACACTGTGTCTTGCAGTCTCATAAATGCCCTTATCTGCAGCTAAATGTCTTCTGGGTGCTTCCTTCCACATCAACTGCCAAATTCGCATTTATCCATTCTGGTCACTAGTTAAACATTAACTTATTAAAGAAGCGTTAGCTGAATATCAAACTGACACAAGCCTTCTTTAAGTCATGGTCCAGCCCCCAGTTTACATACTTAAAACATTTTGCTTAGTTGGACAAAAATATTTTTTGAAGTATTTGTGTCATTGGAAGACAGGCCATGCCATGCTGTACTGCCACCTTGGAATATTCTGCTTGTTTGTCTACAAAAAATACATTTTCTTATGGCTGACCTGAGAGTTTCAACATGTATGATGCTCATTTAAAACTGAAAAATATAGAAGGTATATTCTTCCTACCTCACCTCCTCAAATATGAAATGCATGTATAGTATATCACATACGATGGCAGAACTAGTATTTGTATTAAGATGAATTAATATATTACTTCAAATGTTAAAACAATACACTTTCTTGTATGTGTTTCTCCCCCTGATGAAAGAAGTACAGGTGTCAATTATATTTCTAAATGCAAAAATAGAACCTAGTAACTAAGACAAACAGAAAGGATGTTGTACAACTATTTTACAGTTTTTCTCAGATTTAGAAATATTTTCTTTTTCAGAAGATTATAAACTATGTTGTGGGACTGGGTGGTACCATCTGCCTACATCATGCAGTTGTTATTATTTTGCAAACATAGTAATTTTACAGCAGCAGCTCTGCAATTAGATGATGAATAGTGAGTTGTCCAGTTTTTAAAGAACTAGTTTTATAGGAAGCAATGCACCAGTTGCACCTCTGTCCAGATGTTTTGTGCAGATGGTACACTATTTTCTAGAGGGTATAAAAGAGTGCCTTAATCTGAGGGCATGTGTATGCATGACTTGAAGAATGGGATTGACCTCCTTTACCTTCCCATAACTAGTTCTGAAAATTATTTTGAACTTTTTCTTTCTCAGATTACTTTAGTTCTTACAAAAGCTATTAGAAATAGGATAGTTGGAATTCTCAACATCCTGAGACTATCTTTCTAAAATGTTACATGATAAATTAATTATTTCCTTGACTGTGATGAACAGGTCCAGCTTTCTTGAACATTAGATAATCTTAAAAAAATGAATGAAAAGATAAATGAACCCAAGAACGTGAAAAATGAAAGAAATCTGTCAAATATGACTCATCATTCCAAGAGCTGATTTTCTGTGACTATTCTGTGTCATCTGTTTTTATGTTGGTATATGACTACAGATTGGGTCCTAATAGAGCTATATATATATATATTTGTTCATTAGTTAGAGTATACATACTTTTACCAAGTATTGAATGCTAATGTAATGCTGTGACTATTCTGTTGACCTGTTTCGTATAGGATTATTTTTCTTTTTAAATACATCAGCAAAGGTTACACTTACATGAATGGCAGGTACATTATAAAATGTTCTCATCTCTATTCTTATTTATAACTAGGGGACACAATTAAATTAAGACTTCCCCACAATGGAGAACTAAGATTCTCTAGTGTAACTAAATCCCAGTCTTTATAACTGGAGGTCTTGTAGGTATTGTCACAATGTAGAAACTGACTGGTGACCAGAGAAGGAAACAAAACATCTCTGAGAATCAGGACAATAGATCTGATTGATTGATTGATTGACTGATTGAGCATTTAGAACCTTAAACATAATTATTTGTACTTCAGTGTCTAAAGTCATTCTTTTATTTAGTCCTAAGACAGAAGAAATTTTTTTGTCCCTTTGTCGTGCTGGTATCATGTGACAAATACATTACATAACAAAAGTAAAAACCTTGAAATCTATTATTATTAAGTTACATATTAAGGAAGGAAAAGCTGAGAGGATCTGGAATTAGCTTAGCCAGAAATAATAATTTTAATGGGTCCACTGTGAATGGAAGGTTAAATGCAAATCAAATCCATCTGTCTCAGGCTATCTCAGTTTAAATGCTCAAAAAGGATTAAAACATCTCAAAACACCCCTTTAATCTGCGCTCAACTTTTGAGATGCAAAAGGTCTATAATTCAACTCTTTCCTAAGTGCCCAGAGACACATTCCTACACATATTCAAATTACAGAGATGCTGGAAGAAATAAGAAACTCAAAATTTTGCTTTCACCTCAACCATGTGGGCATTTGTGCCTGTCTTGAAAGAAGCCAATGTGATTACCATTTTCAGAGCAACCTGCTGGACTGGTGTCAGAACAAAGCACAGCTGGAGCAATGCTAATGTATTTATGAATATACCTTGTGGGTAAGCTCAGGAACTGTGGGTTAGAAGAGCAGAAAGTGAGATGTGTTGAGAACTGTCTGACAGAGCTCAAAGGGCCATGAACAGTGGTGCAAAGTCCAGCTGGTGACCTGTAAGTAGTGGTGTTCCCCAGGGGTCAGTTCTGGGTTCAGTCTTATTCAACATCTTTATCAATGACCTGGATGAAGGGATAGAGTGTACCCTCAGCAACTTTGCTGATGATATTAAACTGGAAGGTGTGGCCAATACACTGTAAGGCTGTGCTGCCATCCAGTGAGATCTGGACAGACTAGAGAGCTGGGCAAAGGAAAAACTAATGAAATTCAACAAGGTTAAGCATAGAGTCCCACACCATGTACCAGTACAGGTTTGGGGTAGACCCACTGAAAAGCAGCATCATGGAGAGGGACCTTGGCATCCTGGTGGACAGTAAGTTATCCATGGGACAGCAGTGTGTGCCCTTGTGGCCAGGAGGGCCAATGGTACCCTGGGGTGCATAAAGAAGAGTGTGTCCAGCAGGTCAAGGGAAGTTCTGCTCCCCCTCTACTCTGCACTAGTGAGACCACATTTGGAGTATTGTGTTCAATTCTGGTCTCCCCAGTCCAAGAGGGACAGGGAAATACTACAGAGAGTCCAACAGATGATTAAGGTATTGGAATATCTCTATTTCCTCTTTATGAGGAAAGGCTGAGAGCCCTGGGGCTGTTTAGCCTGGAGAAAAGAAGACTGAGAGGGGATGTTATTAATGTCTACAGGTATCTGAAGGGTGCGTGTCAAGTAGAAAGGGACAGTCTCTTTTCTGTGGTGCCCTGTGATAGGACAAGAGGTAATGGTAGCAAGATGAAACACAGTAATTTCCACCTCAACATGAGGAAAGACTTATTCACTGTGAGAGGAAGAGATTACAGGAACACGCTGCCCAGAGAGGCTGTGGAGTTTTCTTTTCTAGAGAGTTTCAAGACCTGCCTGGATATATTCCTGTGTGGCCTGCCCTAGGTGTTCCAGTGCTTGCAGGGGGGTTGGACTTGATGATCTCCAGTGGTCCCTTTCAACCCCTACCATTCTATGATTCTATAAAGCCCTTAGTTGAATAAAAAGAATTGTGTACAAATCCAACAGATTTGCTTGAACTCTACCTTCATAACTCTGCAAAAAAAGGTGTTAATATACTTGCTCTACTGGTTCTGGGAGAGCACACACACTTGGAGTGCTGAAAAGAACCACAATCTGACATGTCTTTTATTTTGTTAGGCTTCTTGAATTCAGATTGCATTCAGGCAATATACAAATTACATACACATTTATGTCCAATAGTGTTAGGTACTTCCCCTGTACTATGTTCCTTGAATGACAAAACCACTGATGTGCATTGGTAGGATTGATCACTGGAGGTGCATCCAGTACTGGGGACTCTCCATATGCAGGTAACTGTTCCCTAGAGCACTGTATAGAGCACAGCATGCAAACGATTTTTTCTATCTACAAGAATAGAAGGTGGCATTGCCCCTGAATTTGCAGAAATAAGGATCCCTCAAGCAAATAATGGGAAAAAGGGTTATAGCCAATTGTCAGTGCCCAATAAATGATGTTGATGATTTCTTCTCAATCTTGGGTACATTTAGGTTTGGTTTTAGACGTATTGATACCAAAGTTTGCTTCATTTTGTTTCATTTGTCCATTTAAAAAAAAAAAAAAACCCCAAAAAACCCCCAAACCCAGAAACTGTCTTTTCCAGTATGCAGTTCCTTTTTGTTATCTCTAAAAATTATTTTATCTAATCAGTACAGAATTGTTCTCCTGTAGTTACTCTTGATTGATGACTGCAATCTGTGACACCATCCCATGTCTGCTTTCTTTGACATCACATTTTATTTCAGAGTAAAAAATGGTTCAAATGGAATAGCTACTTCTTATGCTTATAAATTAATGTAAAATTGAATTTAGCCAATGGCAACAACTAAACCAAATTAAAATTAATTCACCCCAAGACAAGCTAGAAGAGCCCTAAAATTTGCACTATTAAGTCAGTTAAAAATCTGTGGTCTTCCAGGACTTACCGGAAAATTATATTTACTGGGCTACTGTTGGCAAGGATACTATTACATTACTGTATAATACATATTTTTACTTTGTTTTAGACTCCTTACCTGGAAAAAAAGTCCACTATTAAATTGTAGGCGGGATCATTTTATTGAAATTTTATACAAGTATTTTTAAGTGGTTTAAATGTCTTGGCCAGAATTTAAAGGTAAATCTATTTCTCCATTTTAAACTTTTCTTTATGTTTTTCTTTTTCTTCTTGCTATATGATATAAACAGCACATGGAATTTCAGATGAATCAGACTGATTACCTATACAGAGAAAATGATTAAATTTGCTATATATTCCTGTTAATATACAGTGATTGTATGTTATACTAACCACACAGGAATAAAAAAGCCATAAATTTAAAGTGCACCTCTATGTTAAAGTTGTTTACTGAGGGTTAAAAATTACTGCATATTACAAATACGAAGAAAGATATAACAGGAAATTATAAAATTTTATCATTACTTATCTACTAACTTTAAACTCTCTTTCTTAACAGAAGAAAAAATTATGAAGAGACATGTTAAAGGTACACTGATTTAGACATTATCAGTATATATACACTTAATGATAGCCATTTTTTCTATAAACATTCACTTTATATCATTTTAGAAGTTGCCTCTAACCTTCTTTAACTTACAGTTGATTATTTTGAGTAACTATATGATTTTTTTATTTGATCCAGGTTATCCATTGTCAGGCAGTTTGTGTAGCTTTTTTTATATGAGTTTGAAAATGTTACATATGAAAACAACATTATTTTATACTCACCGTGATGGGTGTAAAAGCTAAGGCATGTCCCAGTACAACTGAAAATTTCTCTCCCTTTGACATGTATTGCATATTTTTTCTAAATCTTCATATAAGTAATTTTCTGTTTTTATACCACTCAATCTGTAATCAGTATTGCGGAAATAGCAATTGTGATTTATCACCAGTCCAGTAGGATTTACCAATTAGTTTGACCTTTTGCAATTTGCTATTGGGGAAAAATCTGTGGTAACTAAATTAATACTTCCAAATGCAGCATGATTAGTGAAATACCAACTCACTGTGTTAGTTAAACATTTTTTTTAAATTATCAGTAACAATATGATAGGTCACACCTTTGAATAGGACATTAAATTATTTTACCTTCTGTTACTCTGCTATACTTAAAGTCAATTGATCTGTACTGTATACCATGGAATCTTGATAGCCTTAGGTCAGGAATTATTATTTCAATAAAATAGGTTTGCTTTTAACCATGAAAAAGTGTATACTTTTAAAAACGTGCCAATAGAATCTTAATTTATGAGATCACTCATAATTTTAAAAAAAAGCACCAAAAATTAGCTAGGACAGCATAATTCTTATGATGTTAAAAGACAAATGCAATGCAACTCCTTATTTTGAAAGGAGAAGAAAATAAAATCTTATAGCAACTAAATTTAATTGAAACTCTGAAAACAATATACATTTCCAACATGCGCAGTATTTCTAGCTTTTTCCGTTAAGAACTTTTTTTTTGTAACATCTGAAGAGTTTATCATTGCAGAGGTTCAAAGCCATTTCTTTACAATTTAAATACAAAGGATGAGATAATATATTATAATTTTGCCAATTTATTTGAAAGAGTTATCTCTCGAGATATTATCTGCACCTGTATAAGAAAAAAAAAAGTTTGTTTTTCTTTAGGGGGTTTTGTTTGCAATTATTTATTTTAGTTTGTTTGTTTTCAAATCAGCAGTACAAGTATTAAAATAATTGAGATGTAAATTGTAGGCTTGGGGGTTTTTGTTTGTTTTAACAAATAAATTTTCAAGAGTACGTGAGCATTAAGACAGATATAATTCTATGATTTTATTTCTTTGCTTGATAAAATAATTTTTTTCAGTAAAACATTTTGAACTTCCTTAACTTTTTTTGCACTTTCCTACTTAATGACAATTTCTAATGCAATTAGGTTTACAATAATCTCTTCATGTCACTCCTATACTTGACTTGGACAAGCCAGGTGCTGTTAGTGTCTCAAGCATAAAAACCCTTCTCATATAAAGCCAGAATTGTATATCTTAAGTTTGTATTGACAGCTAAAACACCAGCTGCTGACTGCTAGAGGCAATATATAGTTTATTTCTCTTTCAATCATGATCCCCAGCACTTCTTAGGAAGGCAGCCTGAGGAATGATGGCCATTAATATAAATTTGAAGTCAGAGAAAAGATTAACACAGAAAATTACCATGCTTGTGCCAGCAAACACTGACAAACCCCAGTGATTTAAAATACCTCCCTGACAGTTTTGATTATAATTAAATCACAGACATATGGGAGGCGAATAACTGAATGTCATTTGAGCTGTCTGAGTAGCAAAGAGAAGTCTTAGAAGCAAAGGAACAGGGAACTTGTTTCTTATTAAATGTCACTTCTCCTGTTTGTTCCCTGTACTTTGCTTTGATAACTGATCCAGCTGTGTAACTGTGTCCTAATATTTTCCTTTTGTGAAAAATAAAGAGATTCTGACTATTTACAAAATAACTTGTATTTTCTTTGTTGTCCAGAATTACAGTCAGTTATATTTTTGGGGAAGATACTCAAGAATTCAGAGAAAACAGGACCTGCTTACCAGATTGGAATACCTTCTGGACTGCTTGCCTGATCAGCAGTTTCTTAAAAGCAATCTGTTACAGATGTATATAACAACAAGGATATGGTCTGATTGCCTTTGTTTATAAAGTGTCATTATTGATTCAGATTTGAGGAGATTTAAAGTAGGTAGCAATGAGTAAGACAGCTGTGCTGATGACTATAAAGATTAAAAGGAAATAATCAATATCTGTTTTTAAAACATTGAAGTGTCTATATAATCTGTTATTTTTATTTTCTAGATTACCTTTTATCACGCTGTACATGAACCAAATACAAGCCTCAGGTGAAATATTTTGCCTTCAGCAAGCTTTTCCCAGTACTTTGAAATGCATAAGTTAACTTTAAATTATGTTTACCAGGGTCTTAAACAGCTACTTAAGTTAGACTGTATCTTAAAATTATTTAATTTTCATCTTTACAAGCATTTTACAACTAAAACTAAATCCCCGACCTTACCAATAAGATAATAACTCACTCCTATATGTATGTTGTACATATACTATAATACAGGATGCTTGTTATGTCCCTCAGAAATATTTGAGATTATTAATTTTTGAATTCTAATGTCTTGCCAATGTGCTTTCTTATATGCTGTACATCTGTAGTTCTACTTGGTAACTTATATGAAAAAAACTAATGCAATAATACTGAAATAAACAGGAAGGATCAGTTCAAACTTAAAATACAGAAATAAAATAATGACATTTTATATTAAAGATCTTTAAATCAAACACATTGGTAGAATAACCCAAAGGATATTTTTAAAAAGGTAGGGGGAAAAATGGAAATCTGTAACTATAAATTATAGCTGTTGAGGTGTTTTACTTTAGGCATATTATTTGCCTCCATAAATTCAGGAAAATATGTTTATGATCATTCTTTTGATGATTGTACATATGTCCATACTGCTATATTATTCCCACGAGGTCTAATGCTTACCATTCTCCTTAGCATATAGCCCAAATGTATAAGATCTGATAGAACCATAGTTAACTAAATTAACTTATCTGAAAAAAAAAAAAAGTTCCTTCTGCTTCCTAATTTTCTTCACTCTTGTTATCTGAAATAGTTTTTTAAAATCTCATTGTATCAGATAATTCTAATCTTATTTTCATTGTAGTAAAACTAGTTTCTATTGTCCCTTATATTCTGCTGTGTTTAGCTTTCTGCTTTCTGTGTACGACCCACTCAATTTCTATCATCCTGCATATCCAGATACATAAGCTGATAATTCAGACCCAAACCATTACTGAGGTAACAGACATTGCAACATGAATTCTTTCACAGATTTTTGCCTATTTAATCTTGCACTGAAAGAAGTCAAAATTGGAGTATGACAAATACAAAAAGATGTTATATCAGTCTGTAAACATAGATAACTCTAAATATGAATAAGAAAACTATTGATCTATTTTTGGTGCAGTTGTTTTACTGATAGGAATAAACCACAAAGATTTCTGTTGGTTTCATATTTTGAATGTTGGCATATTGATGATTTTCTCTAACAATGTTAAGGCTGGACTCAAATCACGTGGCACAAATCAGGAAAAAAAATGCTTTTCTGACTTGTATATGCTTAGATAGTATAATATAAAAAATACTATTGAAACAAAAGCTCTTTACCTGCTGTGAACATATGTTACCAACAACAATTCAGTCCCTTTGGTCTAGAGCTTGCTCTCATAACTGCTACTATTATTCTCTCCAGCTATTGTTCAGAATTGACCTATCTAGTCTTCATCTACAAGTTGCTTATTCTCTGTGCAACAAACATGTGTCAACTTCAAAGAAGGTGAGGTTAACAGCAAAGAATTCTTAAGTATAAGAGAAAAAAATAAGGGGGGGGGGGAAAGATATTTCATGATTCCTTAGCAATTTGGAAGAGAGATATAACTTAACAACTGAACATGGTAACAGAATAAAGGATCATCAGGTAAAAATATATGTCTCAAAATTAACTTTACTTAATACAGGTTTCAAAAAGGCAACTAATAATGACAACATTTTTCTGACAATTATTGAATATGAGCAAAGAGTTAAATCTTCCTTTATCTCCCCTGTTGATTACCTGTGCTTTATATAGAATGCAAGCATGGGACTGTGGAGGAGACTAGCTCAGACTATAGTGCTGGATAAGAAGCTCTTTACTTCTTCACCAAGGACAATATATTAAAGGTAGCACTGAGACCAAGGAGTACATCTTGTATTGAGAATTGATTCCTCCTCTTCAGATCATAAAAGTTTGTATAAACAACATGGATGAAGGCTCTGGAACTCACATTCCATAGTGGAATCTGGTTGCTTTGGAGGGACTGGAGGCAGGATCCTTCTTTTGTTTCTAATGCAAAACAAGGATGAATCAAAAAAAAAAAAAAAAAAAAAAGAAGTAGATTTTGACTTATTTTCATCTTTTCTCTTTTCCCCAAAGATTTGAACTTTGATATCTGTTGTAGGCAGGAAGGAGAGTAGAATTTGTACCTCAGCTGTGACTTCCACTATATGATTTGTGGAGAGAACTAATTTATGTCAAATTTTAGCTGGAAATATCTTTCTTCTTTTTCAGATTTCTGCAAATATTTCTGGCAAGTGCAGACTGTGCCTTTATTTTAAAATTCTTCTGAGATACAGGATTGGGGCTTTGGTTTGCTGGGGAGTTTTTATTGTACCCTTTGAGATTAATTAAGCACAAATTTGTGCTTAAATATAGGGAAAAATAATAATAATAAAAAAGAACAATGGATTTGACAGAGTCCTACCACCATACACAGTTCTACAACAGCTTTGCAAACATGCTTCACAAACCAGTTCCTCATACACACTTGCACCAGCACTGATCCTGTGAGTGTTGGCATGGGACGCCTCAGTCCAGCCTTGGATTCATTCCCTATCCCAGCTGTGCTGTCCAAAGGTGACCTCTGGGCACACCCTTTCCAGGATGGTTACAAGACAATTCTGAGGCCATTTGTTTTCTCATCACCAGGGAAAACTTCACTCCCTTACAGAGAGTCTTTCTATCTCTGGCATTCCTGCTTTCAAACAGTTTAACCCCTTCTTCAATTGGGCCTTCTTGCCCTCTGTACCAGATCATTCCTTGGTCTCAAATTACCAATGCTAAGAAGATAAAACCTGAATTTTTACTCTGTTTCTTAGGGTTGCTTTGGCAGCTTGTAGTTACCAATACCATTCTGATGATTGGTACTAGCAAGATATATCAATGCTGACAACCACAGGTGAAGTCCTGGAGGAAACAGGATTAAGTGGAAGGTGGAAGGGGTGTGTAATGAATAAACAAATAACATAGGACTTTTAGGGAAGCTACTATCATGCCTATACATCATCTTCCCACAGCAATGCTTTACAGTTACTCTGTCCCCTGAGTCCTGCAGGAAAATCCATGGGGTCCAAGTCTCATATTGCTTCCTTACTATAGCACAGGTAAACCTCTTTTTCTCACCTTCCAATCCTGATCAGCATATCCTTCAAGCATACAGTCAAGTCTAAATGGATTGAGCTTTCTATCAGATATCTTAAGCACAAAGTTCGGTCAGAAGTGAGAGGATAGGGTCAGTTCTGTTTTCCAAAAGCTATGTTTCTTAATGTAGGCAGATTCCCCCTCTCTAATTTCAACTTCTTTTATTCATCATGTGATCCCCATATAGTGATCACTGTCACTCATTGTATACTACAAACTGGAAAATGCAGAGAATGATCACAGAATCACAGAATTACTCAGGCTGGAATAGACCTTCAAGATCGTCAACTCCAGCCTATAACCCAACACCAGGACATCAGCTAGAACATGTCACTAAGTTTCTACATCCAGTCTATCCTTAAACAACTCCAGGGATGGTGACTCCACCACCTCCATGGGCAGCCCATTCCAGTGTCTAATCACCCTTTCTGT
>JANHGN010009088.1:0-47513 GCA_024605025.1 Megaceryle maxima
GTTTTTTTTTTTAATTTTTTTTTTTTTTTTTTTTTATAGTAATTGAATTAAGTGCTTAAAATGAAGGTATTGTGTAGCATTTGGACCTAGCCTTACACAGTCAAGAAAATTTGTCAGAAATGTATATAGAGAGGGAATATGGACAATATATAAAGAAAATCACCACTATAATCAACACTACATTAAAAATAAATCAGCTTTTATATAAAAAGTAATTTTAGAAAATACAATAAATACTGTTGGCATCCTTTTTAGAAAATCCAGGCTGCTTTAAAATACATGAACAGTTGAATTTGTTAACAAAAATTATCACCATGTGTCTTTCTTAATCTCCTGTCATGAGTTCTTTTGTCCAGCCTCCCAATTAGTTCTTTTATAAAAGGTACTTCTATTTCAAAGCCTATATTTGTGGCTGTATTCCTTAAAACTGCAAAGCTGGGTGATGTAAGAGAGTAGAATTTAATCTCAGTCAACAATTTTCAAATACATCTGTTGATCATTGTGATTAAATATCCCAATAACTTTTTTGGACATATACAAAAATGTGAATATGGTCATAATGTAAAAATAATTTATGGTTGAATAATAAGATAGCAGAACCTCTGAACTGTTTTCTATGAATGGTTATCTTGATTTAAAAAAAAAAAAAAAAACAAAAACATTATACCCACAATCTTTGCTTCACTATCATGCAGTTCAGGCAACTTTTAATACCTGAGTCTTCTAGAGTACAGTGCATAGGCAGCCCTAGTAATTATACTTTTGCTTAATTTATTTTAGTCTATTTCAGAAAGTCTGTTATTCTGAAGTTTCTGTAGCAAGCAGTTGGTATAACAGCACAGCTGGTACCTCTCATGGTGAATACTCTGTCTTAGGTTAAACACTTCCCTTAGTTTCTTTATTCTTTTTACCTTCTTTTTTTTCCCTTGTCTTAAGTAGGTCAAAACTGGAACAAATTAAATCAATTTCACACATAGAAGAGATTTCCAAACAACCATATCCATTTATTTCTGACTTTCCATTTAGCAGTAATGAAATTGTGTAGCTTGCTTTTTTCATTTTTTAAAGCACACTGGGATGCCCAGATCTGGCAGCCTCTGTGAAGGTTTCCATCTGTTTTGTTTTGGTGTTTTGTTTTTGTTTTTGTTTTTGTTTTTTTCCCAGCAGAGCCTTTCTTAATCCAACTGTATTTTATATTGGGAAATTACTTGAGGTTCTATCTTCAGTACATGCTTTGGCTTGATCTGTTTCTTCAGCACAAAATTGTTGCTCTTTCCATTTCAAACATATAGAATATTTGCCTCTATTTATTTATTTATTTTAATTTTCTCTGTACTTTCTGTTGATATAGCCTCATTTCATTAGGGATAAAGATGCATTAGCTGTTACAAAGTAACAGTAAGAAAATTTTTCTTAATAATATAAATGAATCTGAGTATTACATCAAAAATCTCACTAGTAATGCTTGTTTGCTTCAGTGTACATCACTTGGATTAACAGCAGAAAAAAAATGCTAGAAAAAATAATGTAATTTTCATATTTGTACCAGCTGGTCCCCCTCATATATTTGTAGTCCAGTCTAATCTTAAATCATCGAGGTAATAGTCATAGAATCATGGAATGGTTTGGGTTGGAACCTCATCCAGTTCCAACCCCCCTGCCATGGACAGGGACACCTCCCACTAGACCACATTGCTCAAAGACCCATCCAAACTGGCCTTGAACACTTCCAGTGATGGAGCATCCACAACTTCCCTGGGCAGCCTGTGCCTGTGTCTCACCCTCCCTCAGAGTGAATAATTTCTTCCTAATTTGTAATTTCAATCTCCCCTCTTCCAGTTTCAAGCCATTACCCCTTGTCCCATGCCTACAAGACCTTGTAAAATGGCCCTCCTTGGCTTTCCTGTAGGCTGCCTTCAGATACTTGAATGCTGCAATAAGGTCTCCCCAGAGCCTTCTCTTCACCAGGCTGAGCAACCTGAACTCTCAGCCTGTCGTCACAGCAGAGGTGTCCCAGCCACGTGATCATCTTTGTGGGCTCCTCTAGACCTGATCCAACAGGTCTTTCTTATACTGGGGACCCCAGAGCTGAATGCAATACTCCAGGTCGGGTCTTATGAGGGAGAGAATCGTCCTCAGCTGAAATTCCCTACTGTCTTATGGATAGGGAGAGAAACTGCCCAGAAGAATTTTCTCCTGGTCTTCTGGATGAAAACACAAAGGTCAATGACACACAGTATTTTTCTTTTTTTGTTTTTGCAGACAGCATAGCAACTCAGCATCTACTTGTTTGACTAGTATCTCCTTCTCAATGAAACAAATGATCGTCCCAATTATTTTCTAAGTTTCTGATTTAGACCCATTTTCACCTGGTAACCAAAATCCAAGAAAGCACTGTGAGTGGGTACTGTCACAGCCATTAGTCAAAGACAAAAGCCACTGTTGGAAAGTTCTAGGTATATAGTGCAGATGTCTAGTTGTAACTTTTAAACTCTGTTTCTGAATAATCTAATTCATATGTGAAAATTACAATTTATTGTAATAAGATGTGATAACTGGTGGTATGCTCATACCTGTCTTGCTGAGACAGAGCAGAGAAGCGGAGTCTGGCTGGCTCTCCACTATGTCCATCCACTCTATCCAGCTTCCTCAGCATTCCAAAGAACTACACTATGACAGAGGGAATCATTTGAATTGTTTTTCTCATAATCTAGATAAATTTAAGATTTAAAGGAAATGATCCAGGACAGAAATCTACTCAAATGTGGACAATTAACTAAATGGCAGTATCAGGGAAAGATCTGTTCTTTTAGAATTAGAGCAGCAGGGGTTTTTTCATCAGAAAACAAGTAAGGTGAAAAATGTGACCACAACAACAGATCTGGTCACATGTCGAGCAATGCTTTGATTTGTGACCTAAATGTTTTTAAACTTGATTCATTCATTGCTACGTTCATTTTTTCATTTTCTACTGGAAAAGACTCAGACAACATTGTGTGCTTTCATAAACATAGAATCAGCTGTTTTTTTATTGGAATACCTCAGATGAAAGACCTAATGACTGTTAATTTGTGTGCAGCTGACAGGAGCTTGATGAGTACTATAGGTATCTAGGATAGTGCTTCAACAGTCCCAACAGTCATTATTTGTAATAGTGACTGAAGAAATTGTGATGAATAATAGATGTCTAGAGATTGAATACAGCTGAAAAATATGTACTAGAAAACATCACTGTGTGCCTGCCACGTGTGGCAAAGGTTATAAGGAAAGCAGTTGTAAATATATTCTGTACCCAACAGTACTCCATGTAACCTGTAGCTCTAAGAGTTACTACAAACAGGGTCAGGAACCTGTTTCAGGGAACTTGGCACTATTTCTGGCTGTTCTACTAAGTGTCTTACATCATTATTATCACTCCTCACTCTTGCCTACCTTTCTATTTGGATTGGAAGCTTTTAAAGAAGTAATTTGCTATCGTTATTCACATGTACTGGGGACAGTACAATAGCCTCTTGATCTTTCCTGGGTGGTTTTGGCAATTCCTGAGAGACAAATAATAAATAATCTTCATACAAAAGAGATGCGGATATGCAGGTGGACCTTCGTATCTAGGAACTCACAGCCCTTCTATCTAGGGATGTTGCACAGAGAAATTGGAGGGTGGTTTGATCATAACCTTTGTGAGTGGGAGTGGAAATAACATGTGCAGATTGGAAAGCTACAGATGCAATATTGTAACAGCCTGCTTTATAAGTGTGAGTAAATGAGAAATTAAAAGTACTGTACAAGATTTTAAAAAAACTCTATTTTGTATGTGTGTGTTTAAAGACACAAAAAATGTTCTCAATATTTCTTTGAGAGCACAAAGAGCACCATGAGCTGATTCTACCATCCTTCACTTTACGATAGTCACATTTTTCTGCCTCAGGAGAATAAATAATGCAATATAACCAAAAGTAGCCAATGCTGATTATAGTAATTCAATAAGTCTTTTTGACACAATGACCCATAAGGTCATTGCACAGGACGACAGTAGAACATGTTCTTTTTTAGTGTCCATTTTCCTCTGTGTGTTTTTATTATTTTTTTTTAAGTGATAGACTTTAGATCTCGTCTTTTGGAAGCCCAACTCATTTTCCAAACTGTCCATAGCATGTGTATTTTTCAGACACAAAAATGCTGAGTGCTTTTCTTCTGCAATTCATATTATAAACAGTAAAAAAATGGAATCTCTGCAAGATAAAAATGGTTTCTTGCATTCCCTTCCCCCATGCCATTTTTTTCACATTAGATCATGTATTTCTGTGCTTCACTGTTCAATGACACTTCTAACGAAACCATCAATTCCAAGCACAGGAAAGCAGGTGTTTAGGAATCTCTACATATTGTGTTCAGACCATTATGGTTTCCTAGTATTCTGGAAACTGAAAATCACTGCTCAAAAAATTACCAGGTCTTTGTCTAATGTTAGTTATGAGATGAAGGTTTGGCTTGATTTCACTGTCCAGTGAAGAGCCTGATCTGCAAATGTATAGGTTTTTAAATTGCAGCAGTACAGTATTTTAACAGTTGATGCACTGCTGTTAAATTTATTTAAGTTTTCTTTTAGCATTTCATCACATTCTAAAGGAAATTTGGAGACAAGATTGGTATACTGTCTTCATGATTTTTCCTATTGTAATTGATGTGTATTGAGCACTAAGTTCACTTTTGTTCTTTTCAAATGTCCCATTATCAATTGCCTCCATTCGCGCTCTGTGTGAATTTGAATGTCTAGAATGAAAACATTTGGATTACTGTCAGAATTTACTATTTATTGGTAAAAAGTAAAGGTTGAAGTTAGGGAGAAAAGCCCTACAAGACCACTCCCATTATGCTGCTTGTACTATTTCCATAATCTTGTTATGAATCATTTGCCAAGAACAGATCACTAGAAATGAAAAAGTGTCTTAAAAAAAAAAAAACAAACCAAAAACCACCAAAACTTGAGTAATAACAGGTCGTTAAATATTTACTAACTATAATTACAGACCTATAGAAGAAAATGTGATAATTTCCATGAGCATTTGAGCTGTGCAACTACCATGGAATTCCTCAGTGTAATACTTTAGGGCATGAAAATAGCAGTAAAAGGAAGGAAAAATGTGAGAACAAATGGAACAAATGTACTCTGAACTGCAGAGGGGAGATCTTTTAATGAAAGAACATCTTGTATTTGTGAAAACTGCTGAAGAATGATC
Source organism: Megaceryle maxima (assembly GCA_024605025.1). Classification (NCBI taxonomy): domain Eukaryota; kingdom Metazoa; phylum Chordata; class Aves; order Coraciiformes; family Cerylidae; genus Megaceryle; species Megaceryle maxima. Next base: position 5,241 of record JANHGN010009088.1, read on the forward strand.
CAACGTCTCTAAAAAAGTACTAAAATCTTAATCAAGTGTGATACTAAAGAACAGAAAAAGCTTTTAATAAAGTGTTCTAATGAACTCAGTGAAAGGAGTATGGATTTCATATGATTTAATATATTTCTAAACTTATTAGAGGGTGGAAATTAATTAAAAATATTCTACCTCAGCTGTGCAAAATATAATTTTGTTTTGTTTTTTCTTTTCCACAGATTGACAATCAAAATATGAGGAATATTCTGAACTTTAAATAAGAATGAAGCAAACATTCATTCTTTTCAACAAGATAATTGTGTCGTCTCTGTTCATATCATTAGCCTGGAAGACAACAGGAAGAGAAAAGGTGAGATAACAACCAGCTTGCCTTAAGTACTGTAATATTCTAACTTTTGAGAGAATCAGTAGGTCATGAAAAGGCAAATTGCATTGAACTACATATTCTACTTTGCAATAACAGTTATATAGGAGTCACCAGGGCTCTTCTGAAAACCTGCAGGGCTCTTCTGAAAACCTGCAAAACAAATCTTGAAATAGCAGCAGATGAAATTTTTTTCTGCACTTGCTGAGCTTGAGCCTGCGCTGATGTATTTAGCTCAGAATTTTGAAGTCTTGAAGGTGAGCTTTGGGTCAGTGAGTCTTGTTTTTTCTTAGCCTATGTTTCTTTACCCATGCTTAATCCATTTTGGAGCGGTATCCCATTTGTTTGAAATTGCAAGGAATTTAATCCTTAAGAAGCAAAAAATCTTCAGGACTTAATAATTCTCCTTCTTTCCATTATATTCTTTGCAAATCACTGGTAATATTTCTGGCTTCTAAATATACAGAGGCCTAACCTAATCAGAAAGCAGCAGTCTGCCTTTGCCTACAGTATCTTTGGCTGTTTACTACAATCTCACTACTGCAATCACTAATGTCCAGTTTCCAACAATTATTACACTTCTTCCTCAAAAAAACAATATTATCTCAACAATGTCCTCCCTCTTTTGACCAATACTGTCTGTACAGTCCTCCTTCTCTTTAGTTGCCTCATTTCTTATGCCTTGTCTTTACTGAGTTACCAAACTAGAATATAAGGGACATAGGAAAAAATAAGAATTGGTGGGGATTGATGAAGTTACAAGATGGAATCTGCACTAGATTTTTCAAACATTGTAAAGTTTCAGTTTACCTTATTCTGACTGTCCAGTTTTGCTTATTTTAGACTTCCAATATCAGGATAAGATAAAAACATGCATTCTGTCCATATTTTTAGAAAGCAAGACACTGCACTAAGCACAGTGGTCAAGAAGGCACCATGTTATTTTGAGTACACATTCAGGAATATCAAATAAAGAAGAGGAGCTATGCACTCTGATTATCAAGAGCTTTGCATATCTACAGGCAACAGTATTCTGTAACAGGTGCTGTTTTTAGGATACTTTGTCCTGGAAGCTTGAGTCACATTTGATTCCTTTGTGAGCAGTGATACTAGTCTGTATTACTTCAGTGAACTTAGCTCTCTTGAGAAATATTGCTGGAAATGAGAACAATTCTCACTGTGATTGGAGAGGCTGGCAGAATACAATGATGTGACTCCTGTGGTTGCACTTTGGCCCTAATTTATATTTAACACCTTTGAGCTTATTTTTAAACAGTTCTTTGAATACTTTTGGCAAAAAAATATTTTGGATGAAAGGGCCATAAAAGAAACACTCTCTGTAAAGTCTCATTTCTTCCTTTTAAAAGGTAAACCTTCAGTTCGGATCACTTATATGTGTGTATGTGCATGTCTGTGGTTTTGTACTTGAAACATGCGTAACTCACATAGACATACCTCTATCTGAAAATGCTGTTATAATCACTCTCTAGTTTCACATTGTGGAAGGAATAAAATCAATCCTTCAATCTGAAAGGCTTTTTAGATCTCTGGAGATAAGGAAGTAAAATACTTCATAGAATTACAGAGATCCATGGCCTCAGTCACTGGTTTCTATAGCCATAAAATGATCTTCTTTCAAAAGACAAAAAGGGAAAGGCTAAAGAAGAATGCACTGTTGTCAGCTTCAGAAAAGCCATTTTGGTTCAGCAGAGAGCAATGATTATATGTGACTAAACATGATGGGATTTTTTTTACCATCTGGAACTTTGGACAGTGAAAGAAGGAGGTATCATAGTTTGCCTCTAGTAATTACATTACACAGCCTTTTCCTGATTGAGTAAATAATGTTCAAAGGTTTATACACATGATAACAGAATGTAAGTAATTTGTTAGAATTATAGAAAAGGTGTCATTTGAGATGCTATATAGTAATTACTTAGGAATATTTATGGCATGCCTGCAATAAGAAAGAAAGCAAAATGTATCTCAGTTGCCCTTTTAGTGAGTGAAGTGGAAGAATTAAAAAAACCCACAGTATCTGATTGATTCTACTTTCACAGTTCTTTCTGTGAAAAATAAGTATTTCAAGCAGCAGATTGCTTTGCCTTTCTGGTACAGACGGCAAAGATGCAAATTTACAAGTACATGGGCAAAATGACAAATCAGACTTCATAAATCGAGATAATATCCTGTCAAATCATCACATAACATCTAATTGAAAGGGACCCACTCTTAATATATATATATATATCATCAGGTTCAATTACAGTTGAGTGTAATTTATAGCCTTGGTAGGCTCTTCTATTGTTTGATAAAAGCTGACACCAACATTGCTACAACAGCAATATATTTTTTTTGATTGTCCCTCATATTGCTGCAAAATATATTACCCATTTGAATTTTATCATTTTCACTGATACCTGGAAACACTCCCTCTTTCTCTTTTCCTTCTTTTTTTTTTTTTCTCATTTTTCTTTCACTATTTTATTTTCATGGCAAATGTACCTTTATTTCTGTGGAATTAAATATTCCACAAATATTTACATCTCTAGGAGGTAGTATTTTTGAGAAATGTGCATGAACAAAACTCCTTAGTGAAGCAAACTTTTAAGTCCACTTCTTATATCTCCACCACCAGTATAACTGTTTAGGGAGCTAGAAATAGGAATCTCTGAATTTGACCCCTTTAATTTAATCAAATTGGATATTAGGGAAGCTATAAATGCTACCATACCTGATGATCCAGAATAGAGGCATACAACAGGAAACATAACTATTGTATATCCTTTAAAAAAGATACAAGCTAGTGGGATGCTCATCCTACTTTGTATTTCTTTTAAATAATTAATTTAATACAAGTCATTCTGTAAAACCTATATGGTTGTGTAGCTCTAAGTTAAAGACCTGGAGCATTTGAGTCGGAGTAAATGAAGTAAGGTTTTAATCTTTGATATCAGAAATACACACATTTGCAGTAGGAATGGAAGAGATTGGACATGCCAATATCTGATCTGACAAGCTATATAACATGAAGTTAATGAAAAAATCAGAGCAATCAATCAGAAATCAATATTTCTAACTAGAGATAACATCCCTGCAATGAGACTGATGAAACCAAGACAAGCCATACTCTTTCTGTGTTACTGCCTGTGCTCTGTAGAGGTGCTATGGGCGTGAATGTTGACTGTTCACCTGATATTTCTTCTAGCTTGTATCCTTGTATTACAGGATTCTAAAGATTTATTATTTGATAAAAATATATTTTATATAACAGATCCCAATCTTCCTGCCTGAAACAGATATTACAAACATGAGAAAAAATATAGATATTGATGAAGAAATTTATAATAATAAACTTATTGAAATTTTGATCTCTCCCTCCACTTTACACAATTCCTCAGAATCTATTCTCTGTTCTTACTCCCTCGAGAAAATTTTACTAATGTGCATAATTATTATCCCATTTTACTACTTTGTATGTTTCACTAGTCATATATTGTCTTCTTCCTCTACATCACTTAGAAAATTTAGACTTTCAAAACTACTGCTGAATTTGACCGTTGAATTACTTCTTTATTTTTTCTTTCTGCATAACAATTAATTTGCTTTCAAGAAGATAGTAACAAAAATCTTCCACTAATAGCCTGTACTCCCTTATCGGGTATACTTTCATCCTTTGTCTCCCCTTTTGACAAAATTCAACCCCCAGAGTATACATTATTTTGTTCTTTTGATGGTTAACAACTGTATTGTAATGATTTCTTTCACACCTCGGGTAGGCCAATTGGTACAGAAACATTTCATTTGTATATAAAAAATTGATGCATTAACCTGTGCCTGGCAGTTCTGTGAAATTTAGGTGGAAATATAACACAATAGTTATCTCTTCAGAATATTCTTTGTTGCTATCACAATAGAATACTTTTTTTATGCAGAGGAACAATTTTTTTTTCTTTGTGTTAACTGATTCTGTGGTAAACAATAGTTGAAAACTCTGTTTTTTGTCTCTAACACTAAAGACAATTAATAAATACCTAATTCCTTTCCTCCTCTCCTCTTCCCTGTCCTTCCTTCTCTCTGCCCTACTCTTTTCTTCTCTTTCTTCAACTGTACAGCTGATTACAAATAATGACAATTTAATTGAAAACTTCTTATATGAATTATGAAAGATGATTACTTGAACATGTATGGGTTGCAGAAGGAAAAAGTAAGATACACTCTTAGGAAAAGGAAGGTCAGAATGTTAATGCTTTAATTTTACTTATTTATTTTTGAATTCTGCTTCCTTTCAAACTTCTCATCCTTTCATAAGGATTTGCTATCCTTGGAGATTTTGTATTTACTTTTCTCTGTCTTTAAGTTTCTACTTTCATAGTGCTGGAAAGCTTTGAGGGCTTGAATCAGTCAGCAGCAATATATAATGATTCATTGATGAGAAACTGCATACATATTTATATGAATAACTATATGAGCAATATCATCTTTCTCTACCTTTTACATGCAGTCCTTTAGACATTAATCCTTTGGAACACTGTAATTTTATTATAGATACAGTTACATTTGCTAAAGTATCAGAAATATTTACCTGTGTAGGTATTTCCCCATTAGTTTACAATTGCTATAATTTAAGTTAATATCCTACCAACATTTACATTTTCTCAGATAGATTTAACTTATGTTTTGTATAAAACATCTTGGCCACTTAAGAGCTGTATTTTTAAATCGGACTGTGTTTTGTAATTCTTTATTCTGTTGAACCTAATGCTAAGAAAAAACATAGAATTTAATCTGCAAATATCCATTTTAGCCACTTGGATTGGATTAGAATTTTATAGTTCTCCAGAGATTTTCCATTTATTCTGCCATTAATATTGTTGGTAAAAAGTTATTTTTCACCTTGTGACCCTTTTGGTAAAAAGTCACAAACAATTTTGGCATTTTACACATTTTCAAAAACCACCAAGCATTCAAGCATTTAGGAGCTGTTTGGGGCTCCACCTTGGGCACCCTTGTGGTGTCAGAGTAGAGAGTGATTTGCTGGATTGTAGAAATCCCCTCTTCCAGCAAGTCTGGCCTTGTTAAATTCCAGTGCAATGAGGCACAAAGAAAAAATACAGTCCTTAGCAGGGCTGCATAATGTATCCCTTTTTAGTTCTGTTGTGTAAATTTATGTTTCCAAAGCTCAGGTACTAAATTCTCTTTTTCTTGTTCTGTCATGTTTCACTCATGATAATATTTATCTTCCTCATAACATAATTTACATTTGTGGACACTAATTTCCTGTCAGCTCATTTTTCCTTTTTCTTGTTTGCATGAATTTTGTTTCTATCTACTCTTTCTTTGTGGATTACATTTTTTGAAATCTAATGCTTTTTATTTCCTTGAAATAATTACTCTATTTTGCTGAAAAATTTTTTGAAATGGTAAGCCCAAAGTTCACTGTAATATATCAGATGAGCCCTACTCAGTCTTGGATAGAAGGGTATATTTACCCAGCTTATTTTGTAGGTGATGTTACTGTTACCATACCCTGAGTGTTTTCCTCTTTTTTTCCTCCACAATCACTGTTTAGACTTTGGAAATTTATCATCTGCTGTGATTTTTTTGTTCAATTTTTCATAAAACTGCATGTTAGGAATTTTAGTTTTCTTTCTTTTTATTATTCATTCTTATTTATATTAAAAATTATTTCTATTAAAGATAAGACCAGAAATGCTTTGTTAGGAATTCTGCATGTAGAATAATGCCTGAGTGACCAGCACAAAGATTAGTCCAACTTAATATTAGGATTGAAGTTGAATTCAGTAGTATTAAACCCTTTACCAATTATTTGGTTTCTCCTTTGTTCTGTCATGTGGTTCTAAGTCCAATTCTAAACTCTCCCCAAACTCAGTTTTTATATCTCAGTTATAATATAACTATCAAGAGTTAGCTTAAACTCTGAGAATCTAATTCCAATTTATCTAGTGTCAATTACATGAAAGAAAATTAAATACCTTTAATCCTCTCTGGTCTCCATAGCATATTGTCCACTGACATTGAGCAACTTGTAATCTTAGAATCATAGAATTGTTTAGGTTGGAAAAGACCTTTAAAATCATCAAGTCCAACCATTAGCCCAGCACTGCCAAGTCCACCACTAAACTGTGTCCCTCAGCACCACATCTACACGTCTTTTAAATACCTCCAGGGATGGAGACTCCACCACTTCCCTGGGCAGCCTGTTCGAAGGCTTTACAAAATAGTCTTCTCATAAGACTTGTGCTCCAGACCCCTCACCAGCTTTGTTGCCCTCCTTTGGATGTGCTTCAACATCTCAGTATCTTTTTTGTAGTGACGGGCCTAAAACTGAAGATGGTATTTGAGGTGTGGCCTCACCAGTGCCCAGCTGAGAGGGACGATCCCTTCTCTAGTCCTGCTGGCCACACTAGTGCTGATACAAGCTAGGATGCTTGTGGCCTTATTGGCCACTGTGGCACACTGCTGTCTCAGATTCAGCTGGCTATTGACCAACCTCTCTAGGTCCTTTTCTGCCAGTCCCTTTCCAGCCACTATTCCCTCCAATCCTGGAGTGTTACAGGAGGTTGTTGTGACCCAAGTGCAGGACCCAGCACCTGGTCTTCTTGAATGTCATCCCATTGGCCTCAGACGATAAATCCAGACTGTCCAGATTCCTCTGTAGACTACTACCCTCAAGCAGATCAGCACTCCTGCACAGCTTTGTGTCATCTGCAAATTTACTGAGGGTGCCCTCAATCCTTTCACTGAGATCATTGATAAAGATATTAAGGAGAACCGGCCCCAGTAGTGAGCCCTGTGGAACATCATTTGTGACTGTCCGCCAACTGGATTTAACTCTAGTCACCACCACTCTTTGGGACCAGCCATCCAGCCAGCTTTTTATGCAGTGAAGAGTATACCTGTTCAAGACGTGAGCCACCAATTTCTTCAGGAGAAGGCTGTGGGAAACTGTACAAAGAAGGGCAACAAAGCTGATGAGGGGTCTAGAACACAAGTCTTATGAGATAAGGCTGAAGGAACAGGGGTTGTTTAGCCTGGAGTAAAGGAGGCTCGGGGGAGACCTTCTTGCTATTGCTATAAATCTCGCTGAAAGGAAGTTGGGAGGTTGGATCCAGGATGGGGGGTTTTCTCCCATGTAACAATTTGTAGCACAAGAGGAAACGTGTCAGGGGACATTTAGGTTGGATATTAAGAAAAATTTCCTCACTGAAAGGGTTGTCAATCATTGGAACAGGCTGCTCAGGAAGTGGTGAAGTCCCCATCCCTGGTGATCTTTAAAAGACATGTAGATGTGTTGCTGAGGGAAATGGTTCAGTAGTGACCAGGCAGTGCTGGGTTAACAGACTTGATGATCTTAAAGCTGTCTTTGAACCAAAATCTTTCTATGATTTTATCGCCCACAAGTACTTCCCTGTTCATAAACAAAAACAGGTCCAGAAGGGCACCTAATCTTGCTAGAATTTGTCTCGTCTGGAAACTAGGCATATGCACTGAGCATAGGCACAGTTCAAAATTAGTAATATGTTTCAAAATTAGTAATATGTTTCAAAATTAGTTATATTTGTTTCAGGAAATTGCAGCCATTCTCTCATAATTGATATAATACAGCTTCATGAAGTGCATACTGTAGCCAGAGCTGAAATATGATCGATTTATTGAAATACATATCTGCTGTAGAATTTCCCAGAATTTCCGGGGTTGTATATATATTTTATATATAATTTCCTTTTTTTCCCTGAAGTAAATCTTGTTTTCCTGTAACAATAGTCAGTTATCACTGTTGAACTGAAAAAAAAGGAGGGACAAATTTGCCTCTGACCCTCTTCTCCCCATGTGACAAAAGCTGTAAACTTCACCTATTAATGGTGCTGAACTACATATCCAATTCATATGCAAAGGCTGTATGAAAAATATGAGTGTTTAAAATACATTCCTTTGATGTGTATGCAAGCATGTTATTTAGTCTCACAAAAGAAACAGAAGTTTTGAAAGCAGTATGTGATAGCGATGCTGTCTCAGTTTCAAAATTTTTTCAGATAACCCAGGGATACATTTAATTCAAACCTGGGTACATATAAGAAGTACTGGCAAATCTCCATCTCTTTGGAACACTGTCTGCAAGGGAAAGAAAAAGGTGTTCAATCAGAAACTGAATCTGATAAGCAATGCCTAGCTCAACAGACTTAAAAGTTCAGCTGTACTTCTATCTCATTATAGAAATGCATGTGGACATAGTGTGTTCAGAGCACTGCATGCTTAAAGGTTATGGAGAACAACCAGAGGATTAGACCCATGGGGTGTGAGGTGACACTTGCTCACCACTTAGTACAGAGGTGCTATACAGTCAGAGTTAAACAGGAGGATTTGCTGTTAGGCAATATGTGTTGGTACCTATGATACTATAAAGAAGAGAGAGGAAACAATGTTCTCATTCAATTTAATAGATTTTTTTCATTGACTTTATGAAGCCAAAATTACACTTACAGTTGTATAGTATGGGCTTTCCTTTCAAAAATGTAATACATTTTCCAGCTCTGTTTCAATAGTTTATTCTCACCTATATTTTTATTACAGTTTAAAGAAGAAATATTAGGCTCTTTTGTTCCTCTTCAGGCATATGCATTTGTCATCAGAGCTGCATCAATTGTATGGTTGTTTTCAATGTAAGGTAGTGCTGATCTCTACAGAGATGCAAGAAATTTTTCCTCCCCTTCCCCAGCACCTCAGCTTAAGCTTAGAATAAAGAGTAGTAAGAGGTAAGGTGCTTCAGAAGGTTAACCATAGATAGCTGGAATTTCTGCCCATCAGCTGTGAGTCAGATCCGCGTCCCATGAAACTATCGAAATCCCATAGTGGCATCAAGATTTCTGGGAGGCAATTAGCACCGTATACCTAACAATGAAGTTTGTCCCCTGCCCTACTCCCAACATATTCTCTTTAAAACCTTAATTTATATATCTCAGTTTTGCAAATAATTCTGTATGCACCAAGTTTTATTCATGAGAGTAATGCGATGCATGTTGGTATCTTGTTCGCAAGTTTGGGTCATATCTGTTAGCAAGGACAAAAATGACTGATGTCAGGGAGGTAATGAAATGGAGTTTTTATTCTTTCAGTAAATATGTATGTTCATAATACCATATCTGTAAAAGTCAATGATGGTACTTACTGAGTGGATAATAATGGCAAAAATCTTTATTTTCTAAATCTAGAAAGATTAGGAAGAGATGGAAATACTATCAGTTTCAGATACCATTTTATTTGTGTCTATATAGAAAACAATAAATGTATGGAAGATGCCATCAGTGCTAAAGTTTTCAGTATTCCCTACTGAAAGGGTTGAAAGCAGAAGATAAAAATAAAGTCAAACAAATTAAGATGTAGTGGACAGTTAGCAATAGCTTAGTGAAAACCACAAGATATTTCTGAAAGATGGAGCAGCTCTCCAGTCTTTGGCAGCATTATTTTTATATGCCTTCTAGTCACAACTAAAAAATTTTTTCTCCTCGTGCATGTCTTGAAATATATATTACACAGGAGGACAAAATCAAAGTCACTGTGGTATAAAGCAGCTGAAAACATGTAAAGCCTTTTAATGAAGTTAATCTAAAACTGTTTTTTTTTAAAAAAATGTTATGACCAGCTTCACCTTCAAAATTTTTCCTACAAGAAATGACAGGGAATGGATGGCAGCCTAATATTACTCATCCTGATCTGCTCACAGATTCAAAAGGTATATGCAGTTGTTTAAAGCAAAATCATTCTTCTTCCTTCATAATCTTTTCCCAGGCCCAGTTGTAAGCTTACCTGTTTACATGTTCTGTCTTCTCTTTGAGCCTATAAAATCCTATAGCCAAGGATTATTTTTTGTGTCTAGCAAAATGGGTCCTGATCTAGCTTATGCTTCTGGTCACTGGAGAAAAAGAAAAGATAAAGAATAATTGGTTTATTTGTCTTAGGAATTGCAAGACAGCAAAGCAAGTCTTCACAGAGTCTAAACTACCCTCACATCTATAAGATGGATGCTTAAAATATCTGAATTCTAATTCTTCTTGAAATGACAGAAAAATGTCAAATCAAGAAATGGACAAATGGAGGGGAGATGTAACCTCAAATTAACTATTTTAAATTCTACTTATTTGTGATTTAGCCTGACCTTTAATTCTGTTAATAAAATGACAGCATCTTTGAAAGTGTTGATGTTAGTTTACTATGCCATATAACAGTAAAAAAATGGACTGAGGCTATGGGCTATGTCATTTGCTGGTGAATTAGATAAATCTTAAAGTTTATTTTTGACTGTATACTTAGCTTTTGCAGATACCCCTTAGACATTCATGTATTAAAAAGGAGAAGATATCATCTTTCAGGCATGACGTCATAAATATTTTGATAAAGTATTTATAATCCTCAAAAACAGATGGCTGTTCCATAAAGATCATCATGTGAGAAGGTTTGCTGACAGAAACATGTTAAACAAAGGCAAATTTTCAGAGGGAACGACTTGCACCATAAAATCAGATGTGTTCTATTCATCAGTCACAGTTGGGTGATTTTTTGACAGCAGGAGCATGCTGAACCTAGTTTGATTGTCTTGCATTTTTTCTGATTAATAAATCTTGAATAAGGTGAAACTTGATGGAGGGAGTATAAAAGCAGATCACTTGTACAAAGTGCAGGTAGAATGAAGGGAGAAGAAAATAATTTGACATGTGCAGATACAGGAGAATCCATGGGATTGTATTCAAACATACAAAAATTAGTTTTGTTATGGCTGAGATACTAATAGAGAGCATTTCAGCCCTCAGGAATATCGTACAAATTCCCCCAAAGAATACCAATTGCATAAGTAGTGTATAGTATTTGAGATTTCACAGTCTTTGAGTCTTTTCTTTATTAAGTGCCTTTTGGATGGAAAGAAAGACAAACACATTGCAAGGCAGGGCTCAGTAAAATGTCATATTGCTTCATTCATTTCCAGTTGAAGAGGTCAATGGGATTATGTAGTTTAGGGTGCAGAAAGATACTGAGAAACTGAGAAACATAATTAGAAGAACAGTTACTTAGAGGTGTTCTCCTTAATATGCAATTTGATGATACTTGATTGAGAAAGGCTTGCTGTTTGGAGAATACTGGTGTCTTAGATCTCTTCTCACCAGTTCTTTCCCAGATCAGCAGCCTCTCAGATGTCACTTTGGAAGATCTCCAATTTCATATTTGCCATTCATGTTTCTAAGATGTTTGTGGTCTCTTGTGAGTGGATTAGAGACCATTCTATTATTGTATATTGATTAAATGAATGAAAAAGCCAAAGAAAAATTACTTAGTCCACATTGGTAACTTAGAAAATACATTGTATAGATGCTGCTTGATTTTGGACAGAGTAATGTTACTGAAGAGAAACAGGTCCATAGTGCAGCAAAAGCAGTCAAACAACAAAGACATTCAAAACCATAGTAAGATGCTTTGGTATCTATTTTCCTCCTGCTCAAGTTTCTCTGAGGCTGTTTTTTCACTGTTTTTTTTTGCTCACACTCTGCTAATACCATCAGAAGAGGAAGGAACTGCTGTAAATGTGTTGACTCAACTTTACTTGATTTTATGTTGTATAGTTGTGATCATGCCTGAGACTGTTAATTATCTCTAGATTAATTATGGGTATAGTTTCTTTGAATAACACTGGTAGAATAAATTTTACTGTGATCTGATTAGATTTTCTCTGGGCCTTGGTGGGATTGCATTGTGTATAACTGAAGAGCTATGTACTTCTGGAAAATAAATTTTACCAATAATTACCTAACTATAATAGATTTTTGATTTCTAGATCAGAAATTAATACAACTAACAAAAGCTAGGCAAGTGTTTGAGAGAGGCTTCTTTGCCAAGCAGTCACTGAATCCACAAAAGATATTTTTGGTGTTGGTTTTGGAAAAGAAAAAAGTGATCCTACAAAGCTACTTTTGTTTGGGACATTACAAAATTATTTTTATTTTTCTCTATTTTTTAACTAAATGAAAGAGTATGACTAAGATTTTAGACATTTCAAATAACTTTTCTATTATTATTTGGAAAGAAATACGCATTTTAGAGATTAGTAAAGACATACAGTGCAAAATGGCAAAAGCCACAGTTTGCTACACACTATAAAGATCTAACCAGAGATGTGTAAGAGAAAAGTGAACAAAGCAGGAGCAGCATTCAGTCTGAATGGGGTACATACTAATGATATGGTTGGTAGGGCTCACAAAATAATTAGGTATATTTGCTTTTAAAACAGATGATGGTAGAATTTTGTATTAAAGAAAAATGAGAAATAAGAAACATTCCACACTGACTTAAGGATTTTCAATTCCCAAGTGCACTCAAGGCAGGTTAGCACTTATGCACAGCTTTATTTTTTCTTCAGGAACTGTTCTACAAATGTCCGTTTGTGGCATCACTTTGCTGTTTTGTGGTCAATGATTAATATTTGGGAAAATAGTTTACGCAGTTCTAATATGTGTGTTTGTCCTCTGCTCACATACAAAATAAGTGATATTTTATTTAGAATAGTCTAGATTATGGTCACCGAACTATGCATAATACACTCATTTTGCTCAGGCTGCAAGTACAGGTGTATTTAGACATAAAATAAAGACTATTGCTAACCTGAGCAAGCTATAAACCTACACTGAAGCACAGTTTCTCAAAGCACGTAGTGGCAATGAAACTCAAGTTGAACCCAGCTTTGACAAAATGTGGTGTAGAAATAATCTCTGTTGATACACAGGTTTCTGCCATAAAAATTATATCATTTTGGAGACTGGAACAACCAAATGTATTTTAGAGAGATGTTTTCACAGACTTGTAACAATGACTTCTGGTATTTATTGGCTATTTATCAGTTCAAGAATTGCTGAGTGTACTGCTCAGCCATAGTATGGAGTTTATTATGGAAGACAATTGCAGACCTGTGGATATAATAATGGGGGTGTTCAAAGTGTTTTGTGAAACGATGGGCAGAATTTCTACAGACTCAACCAACCTCTGCTAAAGAAAACTCCACTGACATGAGAAGTGAAAACTAACACAAATTTTTTTAAAGCCACTGATGACAACAGTGGGCATTAGCTCCACTACATTAAGGCTTGATCCATACTTTTCACTTACCCCATAAGTAACTAATTATCAGATATGTAGTATCTTCGTGCCTAAAAGTTGCTAATGGTTTGATATTTTAGATACTTTTTTTTTTTTTTTATGTTTTATGCTCTTCTGACTTCACAAAGGTTTGTTTTGGTTTGTTTTGGGTTTTTTCAGTAGATGTAAAGAGCACTGCAGGTAGAGTGTAGAAATACTTTGGGAGTCTGTCAGCAGCAAGGTCAAAGATAGACAAACAAGCATTTTTTCATCTGACCTACCTTCTTTGCATCTTACAAGGTATCTTCTAGATACAGCAAGGTAAATACTTGAAGTTCCTAATTATGATAAAGTGAAAATATTTTAATTACTTCTTTTAATTAATATTATCTCATGAAAAGTGGACTTAACTAAAAGACATTACACAACTCGTCAGTAGTGTTACTGAAGCAGATGTTCCCCATTTCCTATTCTTAATTTCCACTTATCTCTGGTTCTCTTTCTGATTTTTACACACCAGAAAATTTGAGGATTACTAAGTCAGATGGCAAATGTTACTGTATCATGACATTTCTTCATTTAGAAACAAAGCTGACAATCACTGGATATTCTTACATGTAAAACTGAAGTACAGCTGTACGAATCCTGAAGCAACTGAAGTCAGAGTTCAGTTTGATCCATTACTGTATTACACTAAAGTGCAGGTATCCAAGAAAAAATGTATTAACAACACATATTTATAATTGTTTACTTTTCCTCTCTCATTTAAGATAAACCCTTGGGAGTCAATTACTTGAATATGTTAGCAAACTAATGCTGTCAGCAAGGGTTACAGTATTATCCAATGAAACTGATCCTGCTCCCAATGAAGTTAATATGAATCTTGGCATGAGCTTCTGTAGAAGAAGCAGCCAGTACAATGCTGACGTTCCTGCAATAAATGCAAAGGCAAAACCTGTTGTCACGTGCACACTATGTCTTTTACAAATGTAGCAGATAGCACTTAAGAGCAGCTTTATGTACTCAAATATTCACATAGCGTCACTCTGTTGTGTATTTGTGTAACTGTTGTGCTTGTGTATTTTTTCACATTTATACCATGGATTTATGGAACTATTAATTCCAAGTCCTCTTTATTTTGAAAGCTTTTATAGAGCTATGTAATCTCTTTGAGGCATTGAAGGATGTTCTAAGTAAGGAGAAAGGGGGATAATGTCTGTCTGTGATGTGAGACTTTTGTCTTTCATGAACCTTTTTTTTTCTTGTGATAAATATCTTTCCTATCATCACAGTACCCTTTTACCTTGCTTTCAGTTCTCCTAACTTAGGTCATCACTATTGTCACCTCTGAGTTTGAGTCAGGGACCATACAGAGTTCCTGTTTAGCCCAGTACATTACACATATGCCTTAACAATTAAGACCACATCAATTGCAATATTTAACAATTATAATGAATTTACTGTGAAGGAGGCATAAGACACCAGATTAGCTACCTGCACATTAGTAAGTATTGAATGAAGGAATGGGAAGTTGTGTTGTTTTCCTGTGTTTTTTTTCTCTTCTTAAACTGAGGAAGTTTATCAGTGTTTAATGGAAGTCGCTGCTTTGAACTTACTGTTTGCTCTTAATAATTCTTTTCTTCTCTGCTTATTGTGTGATTGCCAAATTATTTTTTTTTTCCTCTCTTTCTGGTCTCTGAAAATGTATGGTGACTCATTGGGAGAGTAAAGCTTCTGCTATGTTTTCAGTGTGATATTGTCTATTTTCTGAATTACTTGTTGAATGTAAGATACTCCCGAGGCAAAAATATTTATGTGAAAATATTACTATCTAGCTGCGTTAGGTAAGGATTATAGACACAAATCTGATCCTGTTGTATTTAAAGAGAGTTTGGGCATGAATTCAGAGTTACACAGTATTATTAGAGAAAACACAAATACGCATTAGTAATATCTGTGTATTGAATCACAGAATAATATCCCAGGTTGGAAGGGACCCATCAAATTCAACTCCCTGCTTCTCACAGAACTACCTAAAAATAAATTATATGACTAAGAGCTTTGTCCAGATACTCTTAAAGGCTGACAGGCTTGGTGCTCTAAGCACTTCCCTAGGGAGCCTGTTCTAGTGACTGACCACTTTCTCAGTGAAGAACCTTTTCCTAGTGTCCAGTTAGGGCAATACAAATCCTGAAGCATCTGAAGTCAGATACATATATAAATATATATGGTTAATACATTTTTTTCTTGGATATTTGCACTATAGTCTAACATAGTAATAGATCAAACTGAGCTCTGACTTCAGATTTTACCAGGCACTGAATCAAGACTGACAGGCTTGTTATTACCAGGATCTTCCTTCTTCCCCTTCTTGAAAATTTTGGACAACAATATTGTTAAGATCGTATTCCAAAGAGAAGTGAGAATAATATTTGGTTGTCTTCATAACTTTATGTAAACTAATTTTATTTTCCTTTATATATATATATATATATATAAAAAACATGTGGTGGGTAGGCTTACCCAGATTGTTCACTAATATGCTGAGATTTTTCAATCAGACTTGGGGATTAATAAATGAAGCCACTTCTCTTTTAGTCGTCTTTTTGCTTGCAGTATACTTGGGGTGAACCTTTGTCTCATCTCAATATGCAATGCAGATTTACTTTCCCTGATGCTCAAATGCTCAGTCATGCCCAATAAACAATACCATATTTTAATTTTCCCAGAGGACACCACATGGGTTAGAATATTACTCTAAATGTATTTTTGTACTTCATAGTCGATGCTGAAACAGTAGCTATTAATAAAATCATGTCAATTGCTGCTTCTGATGTTTCATCAAATACTCTTTATCCATGATATTTTTTGTCTGTCTTTTCACTGCTTTGCTTTCATTTTGGTCTAATATTTGTTTGGAAAAGAGAGCACCTGATTCACCACAATTGAATTCATTCTCACAGGTGAGTTCAGATTTGAGAATGAGTGATAGAAAATGAATGAAAGTTCAGTTGGATTGTTTATGACTTAAGTTTGTGTTCTAACCTAAATTTTTAATCTTTATTTCTTGAATAACAGAGAAGGAGTTATTTCTTGTGGCACTTACATTGTCTAACTGGTCATTGAATTTTATTGCAGTTAACATCTTGAAGTTTTAGCAAGAAATGTGTTAAAATCTGTCCTACCTTTCCTTAGACAATGTTTCAAGCTTTACGAAAAACGAGAACTGTACTCCTAGAAGCCTGGAACAAATCTTACCAATGTTAAGTATTTGCAGCTGAAATGGTAAAATCTGCATAAAAGAAGTTCCTTCAATATCTTTTCCATTCTTCTCAAGCTACCCCGTAGATATTGTTGCCCTCTACAAATCGGTGAAATTCGTCACTCATCTATGTTTAGCATTCTGCTCCCTGGAGGCTATGCTTGCATGTCATGCAAAGTTATCAATAACACTTTATATGCTGTTCCTAATTAAACTGGTGATATGACTTGCATAATATAAAAGTCAACAATATTTCTTAGCTTCACAAACAGTATTTGGATACTGTATGGCTACCTGAAGAAATGGAGGTGAAGGCAAAAAGTGATAGGCCATTTTCTTGATTTAAATTCAACCTCTACTGCCACCTTTTTACAAGAACTGAATAAATAAATTGTCACACAACAGGAAACATTAGTTTGCAGGTGAGGTGAGGTCATCAGTGTCACAGAATCATAGAATCATAGAGTGGTTTGGGTTGGAAGGGACCTTAAACATCATCTAGTTCCAACCCCCTGCCATGGGCACAGACACCTTCCAAAAGACTAAATTGCTCAAAGCCCCATAGAGCCTGGTCTTTGACATATCCAGTGATAGAGCATCCACAACTTCCCTGGACAACCTGTGCCAGTGTCTCACCACCCTCAGAATGAAGAACTTCTTCCTCATTTCAAAGAGAAAAACTTGTTATGCAGTCATAGAACTAATTATGAATATTCAGTTATAATATGAACAGTTCCATGATGATTTTGTGGCACTATGGGCAAGATTATGTGTAGGCTGTAATTTGCAATGATGACCTTTGATCTGCATCCAAGTTACATTCAGGTGAATGGAGACAGTAGGAGATAAAGGTGGTAGTCCATCTCTGACTGAGAAAGGACTGAAAAACAGACTTGTTTTCATGTAGACAGACTTCTTGAGATACACTTTAATAGAGTGGAAATTACAGCTTTGAGTATGAATTGATCCCACCATCAGTGGAGGACTACTATATTACATTTATTCAATCCTGCTGTCTTGACAAACCTGTACCACTCCAAGCAACAGATGCCCTTCTGCTTCTGGAAAGAAAAGTTCTTCTATCCCAACAGGAAGGTTATTGTAAGAAAATTTCTCCTGCTATTCAAAAGTTCCCTCTCTTGAATGAATCCCATTATTTCTATACATAACCCATATAATTTTAAGTGATCCATAATTTTTATTATTTTCCTTCAGTTCTCATAAACTTTTACTGTAGTTCTTGACCTGATAGACTATATTTAGTTATCGCCTTCCCTTCTACAGGTTTTTAGATACGTTTCAGTAGAGTTAAAAAAAAAAAAAAACAACAACAAAAAACCCCCACAACATATAGGGTACAGTCACTGATTACCTTCCAAGTAAATATTCTTTCAATAGTATGGCTCAGGATCAATAAATAGGTATATATGTGGGGGATTGATATTAATGATCAATGCACAGAGCTGTAAATAGTAATAAGGTGAAATTAGGAACAAGAAATTTCAGTACAAATCTCAAGAAAATATAGCAAGATATGCAGTTCATATGCAGACAAAATTGCTGGAAACTCTATCATCTGCTTCAATTGACAATGCAGTGGAAGAATATTAAGGAATATGATGTACAGAATAACTTCAGTGGCAGAAGAAGATAGACTATGTGATACAAGGAGCAGGCCATTCACGTCTTATTTATGCAGTTCACAGCCTGAAAATGAGTAATTGTCTTATAGCAAGAGACTTCTAATCCACATATCATGTCTCTGTCTTAAATAGCAATGATTTAGCAAAACGCTTATTAAGCAAAAAATTATCTCTCGATCTTAAGTGATTAAAATATAGTCAAAATTGTAATGTAAGCATAGTTTAACTGTAATAATAATAATAATGACCAAAAAACCCCCAACCAGATCTGAAATTGTAAGCAAAAGCTATGAAACAAGGATGTATTTACCTTGGATTAAAAGGGGATATAATATTATGGTAACAATGACTCTAGGAGAGAATGCATCATTTCAGACAATTGTCAGCAAATTATATGATTTTATGGCTGCATATGACATTTATCATATTATATGACAAATTAGAATATTACTCTTTACAGAATCCTGCTACTACTGATGGGATAAATCATTTCCTGTAGCTGGCTGGCATCTGCAACAAAGCTGTAGACATACATGCTTTTATTGTTGGTTCCTTTAAAGGAAAAGGTAGTGTTCAGACATTAACTGAGAATTCATTAGACCTTGCTTTTTTAGCTTGTGATCCAGGTGCCCTCTTTTAGACAAAAATATTCAAAGAGAAATAATAATTTCAAAGATGTAAAAAAGTGACCTGCATTCAGACAACCTCTTGCACAGTCACATGCATGTGTGAGGGTTACAGCAGAAAATAGCTCCATTAAGTATAAAGGGGGAAGTTTGCCGAAGATGGAGGGGTGTCTTCTGTTGTCCTTCTTCTGACCTTGTTACTGAGGACTGTTTTCCTCTTTGTTGACACCACTGTACATTTTTTGGGTTGAGTATAATATTTATTTTATACTGGCATTGGTATTAGTTTGTCTGCTTTAGTGGGCATTTAGCATCTAGTGAGGGTCACCCACCATGACTTCAGTCCTCTTTCCTTGCTAATTTTAATCCCCTAGCTCAGGTTACTCACTATTTTGTCTTGAATATGATCTATGAGCTCATTATATACATGTATAATATCCCAGAAAAATTATTTCATTATTGCAATATTTGCTCTCTTTCAATTTTGAAATGCTTATCCCCTTCCTTTCCTTGGAAAACAAATATAAGATGTTAGTTTACTTTCTTTTCTATCTTAATTTCATGCTGGAATGGAAAATGGTTTGCATCTGTTGCAGATGTTAAAACTATGATAGCTAAAACTTCTGTGTCTTATGAAAGCAGATTAATTTCAGATGAGCTTATCATGAATGCAAGGCCACATAAAATAGAAAAGAAAGATTCCATAATCAACAGTTGAAATGTCAGTGAGACACTAATCGACACATGATCTTTTTCTACCCTCAAGTGTTCACAGTGTTGTCCTGTGTGTTAACAGGATGCTTTGTTCATTCATTAAGGAAAAATAAATCCATAAAGCATTAGCAGTCATTATCCCATACTAGCTGAAAAATAACAATAACTCTCTTATGCTTCTGTTTCTGCCTCTTTCCTCCGCCGTGATGTTCAATCTTTGTAGTAAATGCAAGTAATACAGGGGCAACCATTCATAACCTATTTCAGAATGCTAGGTTGTATGTGAGTGTGTTTGTTTTATTAGTGAGATGTACTGTGTTCTGATGATGCTATTCTAGAATCCCACACTTGTCAGGACTTCTGAAAAAATTACCTATTATTTTTCATACCAAAAATGTACTGTTTAATTTTGGGAAAGTCTTCTTTGTTATAGCAAATGTTGTAATCTCAATATGTAAAAATCATACTCTCTCTGTTGCAACAAGTGGTTGCTACGTTGTTAACATGCAAGAAATTTATATCCACAGGACAAAACCACATAAATTTGTGTACTTAAGAGTATGAAGTCTAGAACTGATTTCATTATATACAGATGAGATTCAGAGGTCTTCTAAAATATCTATGGATATCGTTTACATTAATATGTGAGATGATTAAACAAGGCTATAAAGAAAAAATGTATTCTCACATAAGGGAAAAAAAGTAACATCAGTATTAAAATTTCCATGGAAACAGAATTTATGGTCAGTCAAACCTTTAAAGTTATAACCATTTCAACATTTTCAGATTCTGCCTTGCCTCTAACAGAATCTATGTGCTCTCGGGATTTTTGAGATCCAAGTTGCTAATCGGTGAGTGAAATTTCACATACAAGAATCTGGCTCAGGAGTTCTGTGTTTTTTGCTTACTTAATAGTATACTGTGGAAGGGAGGCAGGCAGTTTAAGTACTGAGTAGAGAGTGGTCCCACACAGATTTCTCAATGGTTTCACTCTTTGACCAACTGCTCTATTTTGTGAATGTATGTCAGAGTAGCCTAACTTGTCCAGGGACAGACATCACAATTGCACTTTGAAAAAAGGAGGAAAAATGCTTTATTCTTTTATTAACTCAGTAGTGTCTAAAAGCCAGTTTGTTTGAGTCCATCTTGTCTCTTACTATGCTTAGTTCAGTCACAATCTACCTCCTAGCCCAGGGTTGAGTAGGGACATTTGATATTTGCTTGTTGGCTGAGCCGTCACTATAATGGATGTTATAAAGAAGGCTAATGCTCTTTTTCTCCTGGAAAAGAAACCTGTTCATACATGTTCATCCAGCCTTACTCTGCTGTTCTGGGTAAGTGGAATAGTGTTGTGCACTTGAAACACACCAGAGCCTAGATTCAACTCAAGGAACTAAATTTAATTCTATTATTATTTCATAGTTCTTATGTGCGTTTTAAGATACACTCTGGGGCACAGTGCTGATCATGAAGGGCAGCAGCAATAGTTTTAACATCAGGCAGACTGATTACCATAATGAGTCACTGGTATTAGTAGGCTCAGTGTGGGAATACCTGAGTGAACAGAGACACAAGGTTGTGAACATTTTTGTTCATTTTGAATGAATAATATGAATATTCACCAGCAGTGATTTTGTGATTATTTTTTTCTCTTATTTTCTTTGATAAACACACAGTATTTACAGAAACTGAACCAAACATTGAAGGAACTAATATACAGCAAAAAAAAAAAAAAATAGTCTTATTTATCTACTTGAGGAAAAGTTATATTGACTGAGTGTTTAAATGACCTCACTTTAAGTGATTTACCTGTCCAGTCATAACTTCCTTGAACATTGAACATTGGGGTAGTTATAGATTTGTTATTTCCTAGTTAATTAGCTTAGTTGTCAAAAAGTATATTTTAAATAACTTTGCATAATAAAACCCAAACCTGTTAAGTCTTAATCTGCATGCTTTTTGACCTTTGAATTCCTTATACTAAATGCAATTAATGCCAGCTAAAGTGCTTAGCTTTCTGTACAGCTAAGCATGTTTTCATCCCTTTCCTGGTTTCTTTATTGAAGGTATTGTACAGTGCTGCTTGATGTTCTGAATTTGACTAGAAAGGTCCTGGCAAAAACCAGCATAATTTAGCTACAAAACTAGATGTCATGTTTTGATCCCCAGTCCTGAGCAAATAAGTGAATGTTTCTACTGAATTTATCCTATGGATTCAAGTTGCATATAGTCTTCTAAAATTGTTTAAAGCTTTTCCTCTTCCAGATGAAAAGTCTTCTCTGTCCTTTTTTCTGATTAGTTAGAACACAGTGGGTATACATCCAAGCACTGCAGGAGAACTTGCAAACCCCGTGGTCATTGTGCAAGATGATAATAAACTATCATAAACTTTACAGTCACAAAACCTGTGTGAAATTGTCTATTTAGACAAATTAAAGTGAACATCGTGTATCAGGATTAATGATTGTAGTGAGCATCATTCTGTGCTCATTAACACAAGATCAGATCATTAGTAAGAATTTCTGTAGTCCTTGCCTAGGCTTCTTTTCTCCTGTGAAAGCCACTTGTCTTGTCCCAGCAATCCAACTGACACTTAAAGGGGCTTCTTATGGGGGAATAAATAGAGTAAATTAGGAAGTTGTCCTTGGAAATACTCTGTGGAGCAGTGCACTCTGAATTCTTTCCAACTAAAGTGATAATACTGTAACTTTAGGATGGCAAAAAAAGTATGAGTCACAAGAAGTTTGGAAAAGTCTTCAGATGAATTGTTAAACTTCTCCAGAGAAAGGTGATAAATGAACTCTTCTTAAATCTCTCAACCTGTTAAAATTTATTTCTGTTCTTTAAATGATAATGCCATTAACACTGAACCCCAAAATGCTTTCCATAAGCAAAAACAAAGAAACAAGCCAACCCTTCAAGATTCAAAATGTATTGATTTTTATTTTTGAGATATAGAACTCCATCGTAAAAAAAATATAGTCAACATAAATAGTGAAGATTACAAATAAGAAATAAAATTATAAAGTTAAAAAAATTAAATACTAACTTCACAGGAGACTTTTGATAATTCTTTGAGACTAGGATTTTTTTTAATCACTATTAAATACCAAACAACATATTTGAAGTAAACTTCTGTTACGCTTCCATGTGTTGTTTCAGCTAGTTTTCCAGATCAAGTTTATGAGGTTTGTTTCTAGTAGTTCATGAGAATTTTTGTCTCAGAATTTTGAAACATGGGATTTGTCAGCCAGGAGCATTTTCAGTGTCTGCTTTTCACAGATTATGTCCTCTGGTTCCATAATTTTATTGCCCTGAAACTCCTTGTTGACTAGGTTTCATGCTGTGGTTTGCTTGAAAATTGGGGAATGTTCATGCTCTGAGTAGGACTCTGGGGACTTCTATTTTTGTGCACGTGCTCATATCCACTGCAAAGAAAAAACTCCATAGACTCGAGTAATAAATCACCATATTACAACCATCAGGGGCATTTAATTTACAACTCAAATCAACTGGGACTTGCTGATGCTAGACAGTAATATACTGTCAGTTTAAAAAAACTGAATATTGCAGCTCAGTGTGGGATGGGCTGTCAGTCAGCAGACTGACAAAGCGACAATTTATGGTTTGTGAAAATCCAGTAGATAAATTGCAAGAAAAATGCACTTTGGCTTCAGCAGCATACTGTGTGAAATATATTTCTGCTGAAAGGACTGGATAAGGTGGGAGAAAATTACCTCTGTTAAATTGAAATACTTTGCTCTTTTTCTTTATTATATATTGGTTTAAAAGACCTGTTTAATGCTTGAGACATATGAAGAAATTTAGTAAACCAAAATGTATATACTGAACATTGTTCTTTGGTGATGTAGGTACTTCTTGGATAGTCAGCTAATGTACATCTGTATAATTTCAGTAAAGCAGCCTCAGCTGTATAAAAGGGTGGTAAGCTCAATGCAGTGAGTGCAGAGTGGAGGGAATCCACACTACAGGCTGCTGCTATGGCACTGAAATAGCCATGAGTTTGTAAGAAACAAGATGCTTCTTAGTATTAAAGAAACATGAAGAAGACAGGAAAGGTAAATCCCTACCTTTACAAAAGCCTAGTATCTCAAACGTTGTAAGGCCAAAAATAACAGTCTCTCTGCAGTATCTTCTGTGTCAGCAAAGCAAAAAGTGACTTGAGAACCCTTTAGAGTCCAACTGCAAAAGGTTGAATTGAAGGAAAAATGCTCTCATACATTGTCCTGGTTTGAGTTAGAATAGAACTAATTCTGTTCAGTGATTTTACTTTTCAATTCTCTCTTCTAACTTCACTGTCTGAAGTTAACAGCAGATATTCGCAGACAGTCTCTGCTTCCATCGGCGACAATGGTCCAAGTTCAGATTTACTGCCAAGGCCTGGGGTGTGCAGAAAGGCTCTTGCTTATGCTTGCTCCTGTGCAGACCAAGGTCACTGCTCAATCTTGTGCACCATATTGGGGGTGCAGAAAGTAAAAGGCTGCAACTGCAGAGAGGAGTGGCCAGGACAGGTGACCGTAAACTGACCCCCAAGGGGTTTCCATACCATATATGTCATAGTCATTATAAAGCTGAAGGATCAAGAGGGTCAGTCTCTCTCTCCTACAGTGGCCGGTATCCAAGGAGGAAGCTGTCTGTTCTGCCTTTGATCTGGATTTGTGTGTTCCCAAATCCAGTTCCAGAATCCATCTTTTAAATCTGATTCCTGTCTGCTGCTGAGTCCAGTCCGGAACTTCTCCAGTACCTGCCCCACAGCATCAGTGGTGAGAGTGATGTAATTACCATCAGGAGGATTGGTTTTGATATTTATACATATTTATATAGGTTTCATTTTATTATTACTATTTTTATTAAAGATGTTTTAGTTTTTTCTTTTCCAATCGATGTCTCTCTCCCTTAAACTGGTCAATCCTGAACAAATTACTTCAGCTATTAAATCAGGATGCAAGTTCCCTTTCATGAGGTTTTCCACATATTCCCTCTTCATGAACAATTTTGAAATAAAAGAACTGATTGGCAAGTACATTCAAGACAAGGTAAAATGTGATTAAATGTTAATGCATATGACTCACAAATTATGACTTACCCCATACAGTGAATATGACCCATTATTTTACCTCATTTGCAGAAAAGTCAACTGCTATAAATAATCTACAAGCAGGAAAAGGAGGCAAATTTGTCAAATTTTACAATTTTATGTGAATTTTTTTAAACAAAGAGCAATACAATTGACTTGGAAAATGAGCAGTTATGGATTATAGAGACTAAATTTACCTTGCCTTTTGGAATATACATGATTTGTATCCAAAACACATTCTGCTGTACTGTATAGTTTTAGTGCTGTTCTGGTCTATTGAATACTGTAATTAACATGCATTCTCTCTTAGATTGAATTCTACTGCCTCCGAAAGCTATTTGAATACAAAGTCCTTTACTACAGTCTCCAAACAAAAGAGTATTAAAAAGCATATCCAATAAATATTGTCTTATGCCCCTTTACTGTAACTGAAACCTGACCCCCAGGAGTATTTAGTTTCTAAATTTGAATAGGAAGGTTGCAGTTTTGTCCTCATATCTTCTTAAGATTTGGACATTCTGCTGAAATTATCAATGGTGATGACGTCAAACATGAATGTTTTTTATGAGAGTTATTTCTGATATGACTGGTCATAGAAGTTATAAGTGGCATAGGCATTAAATTAATTCCTTCAACACAAGAATATTGCCATTACTTATAGTCTATGACATGACAAACTATCTGGTTGCTATTCATTCATAATCTTTATGCAGTTGTTCCCACACACAGGTCATAAATCCTAACTATATTTAGATTGCTATCTGAACTGCATGCATAGGTACCCAAGGCTGAAGAGATGAAGTAAATTCTAAATAGTTTTGCAGTGACTCAAAGCAGACTGTGCCTGATTACCATAATGAGTCACTGGTATTAGTAGGCTCAGTGTGGGAATACTGAGTGAACAGAGGCACAAGGTTATGAACATCTTAGTTCATTTTGAATTAATAATATTAATATTCACCAGCAGTGAGATTTCTTTTGGTTTCTTTTGTTTTGTTTTGTTTCTTTGTTTTCATAAACACACAATATTTACAGAAATTGGACCAAACTTTGCAGGAACAGGTATACAGCTAAAAAAAAATTGTCTGATTTATCAACTTGATGAAAAGTTATGAAATATATTTTAAATAAATTTGCATTAAAAAAACCCCTATATTTTTCTCCTAGATCAAATTTATCAGATAACATTCTTTATTACAGTCTAGTATTAGAATTCTTTTTTTTTTTTTCCCACCCATCTAGAAGTAGGTTGTTGATCTGAGTGAATCAAGTCTACTAGACTACAGTAAGTAGGATAGAAAAACATTTCCACAGAGTGACTTGTTCCATCCTACAAAAGATACAGTAAACTGTCTATGGTGTGCTTGTTCCCTCCATTCACTGGAAGGGGTCTAGATGGTTAGTCTGCCTGCTTCTTGACCTTTGAACTCCTTATATTAAACGTAATTAATGCCAGCTAAAGTGCTTAGCTTTCTGTACAGCTAAGCATGTTTTCATCCCTTTCCTGGTTTCTTTATTGAAGGTATTGTACAGTGCTGCTTGATGTTCTGAATTTGACTAGAAAGGTCCTGGCAAAAACCAGCATAATTTAGCTACAAAACTAGATGTCATGTTTTTATCTCCAGTACTGAAAATTTATACCAAGAGCAAACAAGTGAACATTCCTATTGTGGCTATCCTATGGGTTCAAGTTACATACAGTCTTTAAAATCAAAAGCATACTGAAGAAACATTTCATCTGGCTCCTAAGACCAACAGTCATTTTTCTATCATGAAATAGATTGTAATTGATAGTATTCTTCAGCAACTGATAAAAAGATCTTCATTCTTCAAAGAGTTACTTATATAGAAGTTATGATAAAGATGTAATCCTGAAGCTCTTGAGGTCCAGTAATTCTCTGTTAAACCTTATAACTCTATTTTAAACACTTAGTATTCCCTGAATTCAGAATTCAATTTTAAGATGTCTTCCACCTGGGGGACAGACATGTAATTTTAAGTGAAGAGAGTTCTTGCTGGTAAAATACCCTGCTGATGTCAGAACTTATATTTTGTTAGTGCCTGCATTAATTTTAAGTTTTAAAATGTACATTGATGTTTTATTGCTGAGAAAAAAAAAAAAAAAAAGAGAAACCACATACATTCAACAATTTGAAATTAATCAGAGATACCTGAGATCCTGATTACCTTGTTTGACTCTTCTATTCTCTTGCTCATTTTTGTTTTGTTTTGTTTTCTTTTCTTTTCTTTTTTTTTTCTTTTTTCTTTTTTTTTTCTTTTTCTTATTCATCTAGGTGAAGATTTCTATCAGATACTGTGGAATATAGTCATTAAGAGTTACAGTTTTAAAAAATCCTGCTTCACATCAATACTGGTTCTTTCTACTGTGATATTACTTTTTCCACCTCATTTAGTGGCAGAAACTTGGCAATCATGATGTACTTTTATTTTTAACTTCTCTTCTGATAGATGCATGTGAGAGACTTCTTGAAAATTACAAAGATGGCTTTGCTTCTTACTATGCAGTAGACTACTTCCATTTAGTGTGCAGTAGGATACTATTATAATACAGTACAACTTACAGAATCATTTATATTGGAAAAGGCTTTTAAGATCAAGTTCAGCTGTTAACACAGCACTGCCAAGTCACCACTAAACCATGTCCATCAACACCACATCTACACATCTTTTAAATCCTTTCAGGGATGGTGATTCAATCGTTTCCCTGGGCAGCCTGTTCCAGGGATTGCCAACCCTTTCCGTGAAGAAGTTTTTCCTGATGTTCAACCTAAACCTCCTCTGGTAAAACTTGAGGATGTTTCCTCTTGTCCTATTGCTTGTTACTTGGGAGAAGAGACTGACCCACCTTCTTTGAGACAGTTGTTGAGAGTGAGAAGGTCTACCCAAGCCTCTGTTTCTCCACACTGAACAACACCCGTTCCCTCAGTTGCTCCTCACAAGACTTGTGCTCTACACCCTTCACCAGCTTCGTTGCCCTTCTCTGGATATGCTCCAGCCCCTCCCTCAATGTCCTTTTTGGAGCTGAGGGGCCCAAACCTGAACCCAGTATTTGAGGTGTGGCCTCACCCGGGCCAACCTAGTACAGGGGAATGATCCCTGCCCTGCTCCTGCTGGCCATACTAATGCTGATACAAGCCAGGATACCATTGGCCTCCTTGGCCACCTGGGCACACTGCTGGCTCAGATTCAGGCTGCTATCAACCACACCTTCAGTTTCTTTCTGCCCTGGCAACTCTCCAGACACTCTTCCCCAAGCCTGGAGCATTGCAGGAAGTTGTGACCCAACTGAAGGACCCTGTGCTTGCCTTATTGAACCTCATACCATTTGCCTTGGCCCAGCAATCCACCCTGCCCAGGTCCCTCTGTAGACCCTTCTACGCTCAAGCAGATCAATGCTCCTGGCCAGCTTGGTGTTGTCTGCAGACAAGGGTACCCTTGATCTTTTCATTGAGATTATTGATAAAAATACTAAGGCGAACTGTCCCCAGCACTGAGCCCTGGGGACCAGTTGTGCCTGGCTGATAGCTGTATTTAACTCCAGTCACCACCACTCTTGGGGCCTGGCCATCCAGCCATTTTTTTACCTAGTGGAGAGTGTACCTGTCCAAGACTTGAGCAGCCAGTTTCTCCAGGAGAAAACTGTGGGAAACAGTGTCAAAAAACTTTACTCGTGTCTAGGTAGACAACTTTTGATAATTCATAAGTGAATTCTCAAAAGAATTCACTTAGACATTCTCATGTCTTGTTTCTCTGCTGGAGAAACTTTTACACCATAGTACATTGGTGTCTGTAGTCAGCAGTGATCTTTTAAGAATCACAATTCCAAATCAGGACCCCAAAACTTCCCTAGGATTTACGACCATTCTTCCAAGCCTTTGCAGAGCTTTTTGCACAAGACTGAGCTTTGTCAACCATCAGCCAAGCAGGGCAGGTAGCCCCAGCTGAGAGTAATGAGCTTATTAAGGGGAGTTATAAAAGGAGCAGAAGGGGAGGATGGTGGGGGATAAAGGTTGTGGTTAGTTTGGGTAGCTATTCCTTGGCAGCTGTTCCTCACAGATCAGCTACTATGGGGTGCTTTGTTTTGTAAGGATATGTTATTTGCCCCAAAAGCTA
Source organism: Megaceryle maxima (assembly GCA_024605025.1). Classification (NCBI taxonomy): domain Eukaryota; kingdom Metazoa; phylum Chordata; class Aves; order Coraciiformes; family Cerylidae; genus Megaceryle; species Megaceryle maxima. The sequence continues at coordinate 34,219 of JANHGN010009088.1, forward strand.
TACCATGTGAGAGCAGGTAAGTTGTTTGCTTGTAAAGTCTATTGGAAATATATGAATTTTTGCAGTCTCTGCTATTAGGCATGTAGATAATGTTTTCTGATCAGTTGTTTTACTGGATTTTTTTGCTTCTTTTCATCACTGGAGTAGTAAGACAGAAAAGATAAAAATTATTTGTGAATCAGTTCACTCTGTGTGTTACCCAGTGTGAGATTTGGAAATGTGGAAACAGGAAAAGGAGAAGCTTGAAGTTCCAAAATGGCGTCTATCTGCCATGGAAATTGCCTGTGTGATTGTGTATGATTACAGATTCCCAGTTGGGAGAGTGATGTATGCTCTATCAAACTGGTGGAAATGTTGCAGTATCATGGGCAGAGGAATTGATGCAAAATGCTGAAAGCAATAAAGAAAAACTGTTTCTGAGAAAATATAAAAGGTGGAAAGGTCATTCTTTTGCTTGAGAAAGCAAAGGCATATCTCCTGTCAATCAGCTAGTTTTTCTTTTGTTCATTCTGTCTACTGCAGGTGTGCTGTAACTTCCTCATGGTTGCATAGCAACTGGACTCTGAATGCATTAGTGTTTAGTAGTAATTACAGTTTTGCTCAAATTGTTTCAACAGAAATGTCTTCTCTGCCTTACTTTTTCCCCTCCCCTAATTTTAGTGTATTTGCTAAGAGTATGCCTCCTTCTTTGAGGAAAAATAGCTATAAAAATTTGAGTCTAAACAAGCAGTTATATATCACCTCAGCAATAAAGCAGGTCTATTATGCTTTGTTTATAAACAAGGGATGTGTAATCCTTCCCAAAGGGTGAGACTGTGGACTCCAGTCATTTGCTTAGCTCTGTACAGAGTAATTAAAAGTTAACTGCACATCTTTGAAGGACTGCTGTTCCAAGTATCAAAGCATTTACAGCTCTATCTTATGAAATGACATTGTTAAATTATCAGCTGTCACTGGAAACAAAAGGCTTTAAAGTCTATGCATAACAACAAATTTTAAAAAAGAAAAGTGCACTGCTAATATATATTGCACTTTGAGTCTGTATCTTAAAAATTTGCATTGTGGAGGTATAGTTTTTCTCTTAAGTGGATATAACTTTCATTACATTTTGATTTGGAAACAATTGGACTCTTAATGCCATCACGATATGGATGAGACAGTCTCTGCCATGAGCTTTTATCTACTTCAGCCTTCTACTGCTCAAAAACAGTGTATTACAAGGCTTCTTTAAACTTTTAACATGAAAACTTAATTGACCAGCTTTTTTTGTCTATGTTCACTGCACTGCCTTACTTAAGGTGGCAAGCATCAAAATGAACTACGTGGAACATCTCTACAGTTCCTATTTACATCTGCTTAGAAGTTGTTTTCATTTGAAGATAATACAGTATTTAAAACTGTTAGGATCACTTTGTAGAAAGGAAAACTAAACATTTACTACAAGTCTTTGCATAACATAGGGTGATCAGAATAAAATATATCAGCACCACTTATCTACCTGGCTATCACTAATAGATTATTTCTATGAATCATCCACTAAATAAGCTACAAATTCTTGTTTAGAGCATTTCACCAATCTTTTTCTAGAGGATATAGCACTACTTTCAGGTTGTAAGTTACAAAAGGAAACTTTCTCCTATAGTTATAATAAGACAACAGTAGGAGGTGTTTTGTCTGCTTCCAGCTAGCAAACTGTGCTAAATAACTTTATTGCCTGAAAATTGCTTTTCAATTAAATTAGCAACAGAATTTGAACTGAGAAAGAATAGTGGTATAACTTACTAATCACTGGAGTGCTTTGTCATACCACCTTTAGCATGACTTTAGAAGAAAATGGATTTCCTTTCCTCTCATCAGGAATGAGCTTGATTACCTCTTAGTAACACAGTAAATAATATTTAAGTCAGCTTGTTCATATCCTTCAGTGATTACATTTTGCGTAGAAAAAGATAAGGTGAAAAAACCCTTGAAAACACATGTCTGGAACCTTTCTTATTTCAAAGTTGATACTCCTGCTGTATATGGTAGGGTTGAAAGGAGGGAGATGAATGCTACAATACATTTCAATAAAATGGTGGTGTAAGTGATGGATAAGTGACAAAGGAGCTGCAAGTGAAAAGCTGGATATATCTTTTTCTTGATTCACTGGTGTGTATATATAAACTTGAAGGAAATTTTGAATCTTTGGTAGCAATAACACACAATTTTTGTCTTCAGTTCCAGTGTTCTGTAACTGCATAGAAGGGTATACTTCTACCTGAGATTACATAGGGCATTACAGGAAAATATACTGTAAATATGAATTGTAAATAGTGTTAGTCTCCCATCAAAAAGGCTTTTTTATGTCTTACTCCTATAACTGCATCACTTTTGCAAAACCTGCTGAAATGAAGTGTAAACATCAAATGCAGGTTTGAACCTGATTAAAGAACTCCCATAGGGAATACTCTTGAAGAGACTCTTGCTCCTTTTAAATAAAAGGCAATATATCACAGTGAGGAGCTGAGATCAAGATAGACCAATAGGGGAGACTACTATGGGAGACTACTACTGTAAAGCATGTTTTGTGGGCTCAAACAAAAAAATGTATCTAAGTGGGCCATTCAGCTTAAGATTGATGGATAATAGAAAACCTCTGTGCTTTGTACTTTTCTACAATCTGCTTTTGGTTAAGAATTCAGCCCCAGTTACAATATTTTGTACTAGATTTAAATTAATTGCATTTTGTTTTAAATGTCAAGCAAAATAGAATTTCTTACTGGGTATAAAAGTGTTGCAAAATCTGAGTACAGGGACTCTTCTGATCAGGACAGTATGAGTTATCTGACAAATATCTACATAACCACGATGATTTTTCTCTTCCTTGTTAGTGTTTACCTCCTAGTTTTCCCATAGCAATTGCCATCTCTTCTCCTTCTGTTCCTTTAAATGAAAAAAAATTATATGAAGTTCAGAGATAAAGTTGAAAGGTCTGTAGTAGTCCTTATTTTCAGACTTGTAAATAATTTCTGGTGTTTATAATGCTCTTTTCCATACACACTCTTGAATAGTGAACTTCATTTTGGTAATGGGTAAACCTGCAGGTTGTTCTTTCAGGTGTTATGCTTTTATTTTTCACTGAATTACAATGAGATCCTAAAATAATTGACATAATTATGGGTTGTAAAAGTAGTACTATTTGCCTGTAAATACTACCAGCCTAGAATGCTTGCTCATCTAAAAAATATTTTCCTAAATACCCCAAATTAATCTCCTACTGCTGTAATTATGGCTTGCACTTGTTTTCTGTGATCAGCATACATAAAAATTCAGTATTTTATTGTTCAGGAAATGTAAATAATTAATAAATCATGGTAGAATACTAGCCTGTCAGGTTCACTCCTTTATCAGAGATCAGTAGCAAATTCCTAGAGGTTTTTAAAAAGAAAACACTGTTCCTGGTAAACTGGCTTGTATTTTGAGAATAAATGTTTTTTTTTTTAAACCTGGTGTAGTCACTTTTCATTTCAAAGCACAAATCTGAACGTTTCCAAGCTTAAGATTCAAAGTTATATAAAACCACAAATGTCAGTACACTTCAGTTGTGCTGCTGGTTCTTATTCTTCTATGTCAGGCAGAGCCTAGTTTTCAGTCCACTCTGCCATGTGCTTTTTTAAATTATGTAAACTGCTCATTTTTTCTTGGTTTTTGTTTGATCAATCTCACAATGATGACCTGCGACAGCTTTTAACTCTTACTGAATTCTGTAGTTGACAGGCCAAATCCATAGAATACTTACATATATCCTGGTGTGGAAAGAATAATTTCTTTCTTTTAACTTTACAAACATTACCATTTTATCAAGGAGATTGAATGATAAGGAAGAGTTCATTCCACCTTTATTTTAGGTATCAAGGCAGAGAGCCTTAAAACCATGGTAAAGCTTTCTTGGGTTTCATTTGAATGGGATGTTATCTGGATCACAATTAGCTGTTTATTTTAATAAGTGTTTGATGGGAGTTGACTGTGTAAGGCTACAGATATTTGATATTGACTGCTGTAAGTAAGCCTTTTAACTATAAAAAAATTAGCTAAGTTTAAAGAATCAATCATATCTATATGTGAATGGCAGGTATAGAGAGAAAAGGAATTAAACAGTTTCTTCCACAGTAAGACACTAAGTAGCAACCAGTTAATATTATGAGGATAAATATCCATAGAGTAATGAGACATGGTTTATCTTCTCCTGGAGAGATACTCTTAGTATAATTATTTCAACATTAACATGAATTATAAAAACTAAAGTACACTTCAATAGGAAAAAATGGAAGCATACTTTACAGATGAGTTCATGTTTTCCTAGGGTCTTCCTTTAAATGTCCAAAAACACTGTGGATTTTTGCTTACTTTATAAAATCTCTAGGGGAAAAAAAAAACCACAAAACACTCATATAAGACACATGTTAAAATACAAATAGGAAAACATCTGTTTTGGCTACTCCAATCATGTCTTTTGGTTCTTGATGCAGTAGCCAACACATTTCAGTGAAAATAGACATTATACAATCATACAAACTGATAAGAGTTTTAATTACATAGGATTTGAAAAGCCTCACATTCTCAGATGATAGAGATATAGAAGAATGTTATTTGACTCTATGTTTTTTGGGTTTGTGGGTTTTTTTATATTCAGGATAGATGAATAATGCTGATGGAACATCTAGTGCTGGCATATTTAACCACAATAGAAAGAAAATTCTTAATGCATATATGAGACCTAAATTAGACTGAAGAATGTGCCATGTGCTGACTCGCACATCAAAATGTTCAACATGTTCATTTTAATAGGAGCTGTCCAAGTTAGTTACTATGCAAGTTGTAGCTTCCCCCAATGAATGAACATCTGGTGAAGTCTGATGTGCAATAGCTGCAAAGAATTTATTAGCTGTAACTTATAATTGATATTTACAGTACCTTTCTCTTCTGTAAATTCCCATAAATTCCTTGATAGAAGGAACAGGAAGATCACTTAACTAGATCTCCATACCACTGATGCTGGCATGTGGTTATTCTTTTTTGAAATTGTTTTTAAATTCTAATAATATATATATTGTTCAAATATCTGCAGTTGATCCATGATTAACTCATTTTTCAATTAAAAAGCTTTTTCCTAATGTGTAATCTAAATCTCCTTCAAGATTAGTTTGCCTTTGTTTGTTTTGTTCGGGTTTTTTTGTGTGGTTGGCTGGTTGGTGGTGGTGTTGTTGTGGGGTTTGCCTTTTTTTGTTGTTGTTGTTTTGCTATTTTGTTAATGTAAAGTAGCACAGCTGATTGCTACCATAACAACTTTTCTATATATGGGAAAACTTCCTGTGTGTACTTCTGGTTGCCTTTCCCACTCTTATCTATTTATTCTATACTGTGATAGAAAAATCTGAGGACTGTATAACCGTTGAGACTTAGGAGTGAGTAGGCAAAATAAGTCTCAGGCATCTTAAACTTGACATATCCATGAACTAGATATACCTTTGCTCTGGAACAAAACCACTCATTACTTAAAGTGGCTTTGCAACCCACTGAAATCTTGATACTTTTCTTCAACAGTGTAGGTGATCAAATAGCTACTTTACATTTGTCTTTTGGAGTAGACTTTCAATAGATACAGAACTCTACGCTTAATTACACTGCATTTCTTTACAGACTATTTTTTCAAGACCATTTTGAAATTATTTTTCTTGGAAGTTCTGATGTTTTGAAAGCTGGACAACATTCATAACTTTCTGTTCTATTACGCAAGCCTATCGTCAATATAAAATATTTTCACTGGGAACAAAACTGTAATGGATCCCACTTGAAATGCCTTCCTAGCTTTCCTGACTTACCACATACAACCTGAATCTGGATTTCCAGCCAGTTGCAAATATGTTATTTTACCTGGCTACACTTCTCCTCTTCACTTAGGAACATGTCTTATGAGACAATGTCAAATATCAGATTGATTTCATGGGATTTGTCCTTGAGAAACCTTTTCCACTTTTTAGCTTAATTTCCTAAGGAAATTAGGCTTCTGCAATCACGCTCTGTGTGCTGTTCTTCCTGATTAATAACCTCTTTTCAACCAAATTTGACACTGACCAGAGGGATAGAAGTCTCAAATATAATTAAATCCCTATGCACTGCAGGGAAGTAGGCAGCTAGGTAAATGAAAAGTGCCTTTTATAAGATAAAGACTGAAGAATCATCTCGTGCAGACACACTAGTGAATCCACCCCAGAAAGGTATTACCAATTCCCTGACCTTGGAGACATTTCAATGAGTGCTCAACATATTACTAGACACCAGAGAAATCTGTAAGGCACTTCCAACTGAGAACAGCAGCTACTTTTGATAGTAAACATATTTGATTGTGGTACCTGATGATTTGCTTTAGTTTTTGGGGGTTTTTTTAAGATGTAAAGGCTAGATGATAGGTTTATAGATTTATCTTTTTTGTATATGCCCATGCTGACTCTTCTTTCACTTAAAACTTACCTTGCATGAGTTTCTATGAAGAGCTGATAATCACTCAGACTGATTCAGGAACTGTTGCCAATTCTAAACATGTATTTTGGCAAGCTGTGCCAATATATTTATATTTCTTATCTAAATATTCCTTAATTCTTCCTTCCCTATCTCTACTTTTATTTACTCATAGAAAAATTATTTTTTCTATCTAGCTACTTTATTTATATGAAGACAATAGGGAAATTGTTCAGCTCGCTTCATATTCTTTATTTCCCCTCATCTAATATGGATCAGAAAAAAAAATCCTCTGCTTCTTTCCTTTTTTGTTGCTTTTATCTCATGCTCTTCACTTGCATTTCAGCCCTTAGTCTTTGTCATTTTCCTTTGATAGAAAACTGTATTTCCATTTGTTATAGAATTCTTGGCTTTGAGACTAATAATGAACCTCTGCAGACCCACCTGCTCATCATGATGCTATGGTGTGTTTAATACAGTGCCTTTTATCAGCTGTAAGCTCTTCAGTATTCTTTCTATGAGTGATACTATATTAATCTCCTAAAACAGAGCTGGAGATGGAAGATGAAGCAAATAAGTTTTGATATTGTTCAAATGAACCATAGGTATTAAAATATTTTCCAGATGTCTTTCTATGACAGAAAGCAAAATGCACGTAAGAAAAATGTATACTCGGTTATGTGTTGTTGCTAATATTCTGCCAATCACAAAATTGTAGGAAGAACAAATTTCCTTTATTTTTGTGCTTTTCTGCTCACTCTGCTTATGTCTGAAGAGAGCAGTCTACACAGTGAAAGGGGAGATGGACCTGGAAAATTGGTCTGCAGAGCCTGGCTAGCAGTGCAAGCTGCAGATCAGAATCACGTGCTGTTAAGTTTTCCCCAGATTCTTTACTTGATTGTTTTTTTTAGGCTGTTGGAAGGTATGCAGTTTAGGATAAATTAATTCTGGTACATTGAATTAGCATCATCAGAAACAAAACTTCTATTTTTTTTGCCTAGCTACTTAGCTGCTTTTGGTAAATATTTTTCTTCCACCAAAATACCTTTAGTTTCACTGAGGATAATTCTTTATCACACTACTACTAATTACACTGCAAGTGTGTGTGTGGGAGGAGAGCTGCTTAGCTTTTCCATAGAAGTTTATAACATTTTAAATGTCTTCTAATAAACAAGCTCCAACAGGCAGTCAAAATATATTCCCTAACTCACACAATTATACCAGGTCTGTTCCTCTAATAAAGGAAAGCATCAAGTATCTAAAATTTTTTTTGAGTCTTTATACTGGAGGATGAATAACTTGTGTTTCCATTTCAGTTTGTATTTCTCTGTGTGTGTACATACTAATTCATGGAGTTATTACTGAGGTTCCCCTTTAGATTGTTGAGTGGATGGCCCTTTACTCCAAGGGGCTTGGGAAAGGTAATTCTCTGCCTGTTTATTCATCATGGCCTACATAGAACGACCAAGATAGGTCAGAAATAGTAGAGACGTTTGAATTTGGAGCTACAGTTCTGTTTTTACCACAGGCAATCACATCAGGTAATGCCTTTCAGAAATGACAGACCTTTTCCTGAATGAATTCATAAATTAATGAGGAAATCATTGCTCAGGAATGTGAAGAGCTTAAACTGATAGCACTCACCACAAGACCAGAAAGTGTGAATTTATCTGTCAGTTCTCCAAAGTGAAACTGTGATTCAGATTGACAAGTATGTTTGGTTAAGGTTTAACCCAGCAGTAAAGATGTTCTTTATAAAATTTTCTTGTCAGAAAATAGTGTCTGCAAAATCAACATTTTTCTACTTTTTCTTTCCCTTTAGGAAAAGAAAATTAATTTGGAGTACCTGATGGTATTTTCCTTTCTAAGTTATAGGCTATGTGAATATATATGTATTTGAACATACAAATCAATTTCTAATAATATTAAATCCTTAATTGTTGAAAAATTCCTTAACTCTATGTAAGGTTAAAAATCAAATGTGCATGTATAGGTCAGTAAAAAGAACCTTGAGTACAGGCACATTTGTTAGTTCTGTGTTTGGTGGCCTTCACTACAATCTCTGAATCCAAGCTTTGGGAAACTCAATTTGTGTACCATACTACCCTTGCTTTTTACTTGTTACACATGTATTATTCTACACTTGCAGATATAACAATCTAGGAAACTACTGATAAAAGAGTACCTTGGGCTATGAGACTTTCAGAAGTCACTGTGTATACCTTGTTACCTTTATGTGTTTTTCCAGACATAGATAATATGTTGGCATCAGCTACATTTAACTGGATCAGTTGCTGCTATGAAAAAACTTGCATGTTAAGTGTTCATACAAAGAAACTTTATGGAAAAATACTCAGAATTTCCATGAAGGTTTATAAAAAAGTTTGCAGGATTGACTTGACTCATAAATGCAGAATTCACATAACTGAATCTCACAAAGAAAGAGGAAAAATAATGAATCAGTGTTAAAGCCCTAGCAGGTCTGAGTCTCATCACTGACAGAGATGCATAAAAATATTTATAAGGAAGTGAATTAACTTCTTGATTTTACTGATAAAGCAATGTAATTTCTCAACACTCTTCACATATGAAGACTGTTAAACTTGCTTTTAGTGCAGCTTTATAAATGATACTTTTTGATTATTCACCAGTAGTAATCCATCAGACTTCAGTGATAATGATATCTCCAACTGGATAACTGGGCTTCTGGCAAAATATCATGCATTTGTACAAAAAAGTCATCTACAACAGGAGTTTGATATTTAGATATTCATGAGCGAAACTATTGCTTACATATACATACAAATTTTTTTCCTATTTAGTCCCATTTACTGAAGAATCCTAACTCGGTTTGCTTTTAATTTAATCAATTGTAACTACTAAAGCAAAAATGTTACAAACCACTCCTCATTCCTTCCTCATCCTTCATCTCATTCCTCTGAGTTGAGTAAACTAAAAAAGTACTAAAATGTTTCTGAAACTACGTTCAGCTGGCATAGTTGATTTCTTTATTTAGATAACTACTCTTTGAAAGCTTGCAGAAGCTGGGCAGCTCCATTGTCAAATGGAGAGAGTGATTGCTACTAATGACATGATTCCTGGCTAATACACATTCTTGCCTGGTTATATGGCTTCACCTTAATATGGCATATATAAATTAATATATCTATAGAAGTATGTCTATATATTTCTATGCATATATAACTGAAGTTGACTGGGTAGAACGTGATACGGCTCAACAGATATGGTGTGCTGTTAACTTGGAGTATACTGTTGGATTTATTTTTAAAATTAGCAGCTATTCTTGATTTTGATTCCAGCATCCCATGGCTTAAAATTTACCTGGTAGGGAGTATTTGGGAACTAGTTCAGGCAGGGCTAAAAGGTAGAAAAGCTTTCTTTACTCTTCACTTTGAAAACATGCCTACAGAGAACCTTAAAGCCTAGTTGTACAAGATATCTCTCTCTTTCTTTCTCTCTCTCTCTCTCTCTTTATATATATATATATATACACACACACACTTTGAAGAGCTGAATAAGGAATAAAAGTCTACTGCCCAGTGAATTGTTTTTGTCTGTTGGACAAAGTGCTTTCACTTTTTCAGCTCTGAATATGCTCCCTTTGTACACAGCAAATAATAAACAGTGTACAAAATAAAAGCAGACTCCTTTGAATGCACAAAGAAACAACCTTGCTCCAAAGAAATACTGTCTGTATTGCCTCTAGATGATCTGCTACATTATTCTAGATATTTATGCAAATTCCTAAATCATTAAAGGAGATCTTCCATGTTCCTTGTTTGGAAAAGGGAATTACACAGTGAAAAATGCTGGAAGATATGAAACTCAGATGCATAGTATTTATATGTACAAGACTTAATTTGGCTCTTTGTGTAGGTGGATTTGTTTTGCTTCTATAGAGCCATTTGCAGAATAACTTTTTTCAGCTTATTTTAATGCTTCTCTAATGAAACTCCAGAAGAAAATTACAAAATCTACTGCATCAGTCATCAGAAACATTTTTATTTCTTTACACTTGAGGAACTGTTCTTTTGACACTGTCTAGACACTTTTTGAGCTGTGTCCATGTAGTCTTAGCATACAGTAGGAATCTACTCAGCTACAAGTGAGATAAATGAAGTCAAAGTAATGCTTTAAGTAGCATGCTCTAGTTCATCAACTAAATCACTCAGGAGCACCAAATTTACCCTGTAGAAATTATTCCTTTAAACATGCTTGTTAAATTCAGGACTTATGTTCTGTGCAATGTCAGTCAGATCTGCGTATATATCTCGATTTAAATCTTTGAGGATCCATAGGTCTGCCTGCTATGGAACTGTTAACAGGTCTCTTCCCTTATTTCATGGCCCTAACTTTTCTCAGAGGAGAATGTAGTTTTCACTCATTTGGTTCCTGTGGAGATGTAATAGTATTTTGTTGGCAAAGCTACAGTGAAATGGTAAAATTGAGGGCTGTCTCAGGATTCTCCTGGATTTATATTGGTCGGTTTCAGACTTAATGACTATTTAATAAAAATACCCAAATCTGTAGTTCCCATGTAACTTGAACTCCATCACACATGACTAAATTGGCTGTATTTGGATAATATTCTGAAACTTCAAAATTTGTGAAAATGTTTTAATGGAATAGGATTGTGATTTCTTTGACTTCAGAAATAACTGCCTGGGGAATGATCACCAAGCCAATGGCTTAATGTCATACTTACCTGCATGTGCAGATCAGAATGATGTTTAACTTTGTATTAAAGACATTTTGGTAGTGACTTTTTCAGTAAGTGTTATGATAGAGTTCTCATCTAGCTGAAGATGTCCCTGCTAACTGCAGGGAGGTTGCACTAGGTGATCTTTAAAACTGGTCCCTTCCAACCCAAAGCATTCTATGATAAATTATAACTTTAATGGCCCTAGAAGAGAACAAGAAAAAGCATCACAACCATTTAATACACTGATTCTTTAGGTGTTGTCATTTATAGGGTATATGTCAGTTTGCATTTATAAATGTCTCATTTAAAGGGAACATACAGGCTTTTAAGAAATCATCATTTTCATTACATAAGATTTTACTCAAAGTACATGGAATTTACTGTAGTCAAAAATCAAAGTTGTAAGAAGATAACACTGCAATTGCGTATTATCACATTCATATAGTCCTATATTGTATATCATATGCTTTAAGCAAATTTACTTCAGTATACTCATTTGACAAACTTCAGTTAGAGTATTACAATATATATTAATGATGTGCATATCTATCTTGGCCCTTTAATGCAGTATCTAATCCACTTTGAAAGTATAAATAGGAAGAAAATGCAGGAAAGGACTTGGAAAATGGATTATTTGTATGAATTCTACCTGGAAACCTGAGTGGATTAGAAAAACAATGTCAACAGCAAAAGGCAGAATGTGGTCTAGAAAAAGTGAGTGCTAATCTATGTAAACATGAAACAAGATTTCTCATCTTCACTCACTGTCAGTTATGCTACCATTTAGCTTTTAAATGGGGGATTATAATTCATTTTAATTTCCCATATGTTTAAAATCAATAAATTTTCATTTGAGGTCTGATTTATGCCACATAAGAATTACATATTTCTTATAAAGGAATGATGCAGAGCTGTAAGGAGAGACTGTTTTAATATAAATGATTCTGAAATCCTATGCCTGTCTGAAGTATGCCAAATCAGATAATATTGTAGCTTGGCAGCTTTCCCTAACTAGGAATCTGACTTCATTCAGCCAGTTTATGGTCAGTTTTTTATATCTGCCTACACTTGTTTATTTCCTGCATCAGAAAGAAAATTACCACCATATTCATCTTAACACTTTTGGAGGTAGTGTAGAATTTATCAATTATAAGAGGAAGCTACCATAACTAAGCCTTTAGTTTTGGTATGTAACAGGTCAGACTGATTAATAACATTACTCCCCAAAAAAGATATTTTAAACAATGTCATTTGGATTCTTACAAAAGCAGTGGATGCCTTCCAGGTATCTTGCAAGTAAAAAAGAGGAAATAATAATAATTAATACAGACAGTGTAATATAATTAGCATATATAATTGGAATATGGTTTAATGTTTCAATTGCAAAATTAAAAATAGTTTCCGTCTCTGAAGAAATCAAAATAAAATTAAACCATTTCCAAGTGATTGCACATTTGTCTGCTTTAAAGTGACTTTCAGTATTAATTGTATTAGTCTGTATAGAATCTTTCATCTCTGTGTTTTGCAAGGAAGTAATCCCTGAGCAACACTTCTCTGCATGTTGTGATATAGATGGGAGACAGCTCTACAGAAGCTCTGCTTTGAACAGAGACTTGAACCAGATGCCCTCTAGAGATTGTTTACAACCTATATTATTCCATGAGTCTGTGAAGTGTCGTCCTTTTTGCCACAAGATGCACCATTTTATTACTGATGACTGCAAGGTAACTCAGAGTTAACCCTATTTGTATTGAAAACTGCTTATCAAAATCAAGATTGTTCTGTATGCTTATCAGTACTGCTTAGGTTTAAATGTCAATAATAACAACTCTTTGATTTAAATAGGATTTTGTCAAAATCGTGGAGATAACTTTTTTTTTTCTAGAACACTAAAACCAGTGCTGATAAACACATTAACCCTGATAATTACCATGAAGTTCATGTAAAGGCTAAGGAAGCTTGAACAAATAGCATACATGCAAGATGTATTTATATATTTCAGAGTTGTGAGCTATGGGAAAGGTTTCAAAGCTAAGCTAAGGTTTCAAAGTGTTCCATAGCCTGGGTAATATTT
>JANHGN010009091.1:0-20575 GCA_024605025.1 Megaceryle maxima
ATATTTAGAAACATATGACAGTTCTTATTTATTTATTTATTTTCTAAGTAATTTATTTTTAATTCTGAATATATTTTCATTTTTTTATGAATGGTTTACCAGGCAAGTCAAAATGCGAGTCCGGAAAAAAGTTTGAAGGTGCAGAAAGAAGAAGAAAATGCCAAACCAAAGCCAGCTGAAACTAAAAAGGTATGAATAGCAAGGAGCTAGAGAATTACCAGGCAGCCAGATGTTCTGTTCATCTTGCTCATACTTCCAGTTCAGATTTATGCAGCCATCTGAATGCAAATGATTGTATGTAAATGCAAGTGAGCCATGCCATTTAGTATAAAGTTCATAGTAGACATTTTAGTATAAAGTTCATTTATACTTCAGTATAAAGTGCATTGTTTCTGATGAGAAATATATCAGGTAGCATGAAACTATGGTGGTTATTTCTCAAATAAGCTTCATGTCTGCTTGGCCTTTAGACTCCCAACAGACAGAACAGTTGAGCAGATCAGAAAGGTGTACAAGAAATGGTTTATAATGAACCAAAGGGCTCCACTGAATCACAGGGGGTTTTAAAGTGTAAAGAACAACAGATTAACTATTTTTTTATTATATTTTTTTTCTTTTTAGCAATTACAGGAACAACAGGAAAATGCTTAATAAAGAGCTGTATAAAATAACAAGCTTATATAGTACAGCAGTCAACTTGAACTGGACATTGTTTTTTAACTCTTGGGTAGACAATTAAGGAAATCTGTGCACGTGTAGCTCCCATACCAATGCAACCTGTATACTGTAAGTGGTCAGCTCATAAAGATTTAATTTCTTAGCTTTCTGCTGTTTTAATTTTTCAGCCATCTGCATTCAGTCCACCAACTTCATCTTCATCTCAGAGACCAAGTTCTGTTATAGTCAACTTCTTCCCTGGAGACATCCAATTTAAAGGAGAAACAGATGATGAAAAAAGTTCTGTGGAAGAGCTCAGGACTCAGATTAATGATTTGATGGGTCTAGTAGATGCACTGAAGAAAGAACATGGGTAAATAATTTCCTTCTCAATCTTCAAAGGCGTATATAGACATCTTGCAAATGTCTTTAAAACCAAACTTCTTGAAAATAAAAAGTTATTACATATTCCATTAGATTTTAATCCAACTAGATGTCCTAAATACATACAAATTTGATGTCAGAGTATTTTTTGAATTTGTACATGTTTTTTCCTTTCGACTTTGTACTCCTGCATTCATGACAGCTTTTTGCAAATACTTACTAAACAGCTAGCAACTTAACTGTAAGGAAAAGTAGATATTTATTATGGTATTCGATGATGATTCATAACACTTTCTTCCCTGAACATAGTTATGTAATAAAAGATGTTTTAGGAACTTTCTATTTTAGAGAATTTCTATTCTCTATTTAGAAGCTGCTACCTTATTTTATCTTAAATTCAATTCTTGAAGTAAAAGGACAGTACAAAATTTTAAGTAGCCTACTTAAAATTCTGATTATAAGTTAGGGATAAGTGTGTAGTGATTGTAAGAAGTGTTGAGAGTTGGTGGAAACTTGTGGTCCACCAGGTCACTAGTGGATATGTGCTTATGTGTAAGTTTTACTTACAAGATGTAGTATCAAACAGGTGTTACATGAATTCCTCTTGTAAATTTTGTGCTTCCTGTTCTCAGGAATGTGAAGTTATTTTCACCCTGTAACTTGTATTTCTGATATCTTTACTATTAGGAGAGAACTGGAAAAACTAAGGAAGGATTTGGAAGAAGAGAAGCTGTTGCGAAGTAATCTGGAGGTAATGTTAGCAGTTTGAGAGGGATGAAGGTTGGAAGTGCATGGGCAGTGCTCTGGAATTTGATGCCACAGGAAAATCTTAATGAATGTGCTCTTTTTTTTTTTTTTTTTTTTTTTAAATGTATTTCTTTATTGCTGTGTTAGTCTGTGGTTGAATGAATGCCTCATGAGGCAGTTGGATGTATATAGATGAATCCCAGTTGATTTTAGCTCAGCTTTCATTATCTGGAAAATTATTTTAACATTGTATATGGGGGTTGGGATGTGAGTTCAGTTTGCTGTTGCTAGATTCTGCCTTTTCCAACCGGACATGTTCCAAGAGAGAAGATTAATACTTCTGCTTTAGTAAGATTGAAAGACAAATTTACTTCATGTAATGAAAAGAAAAACAGGGCAAAAGTAAAACTTCCTGATTTTTGTTTCTGAACTACTTAATAATTAAGTGGGTAATTTGCCAAAAGAACAGAATGCTTCTGAAAGACTTCCTTGTGAACGAACACTGCCACTCTGAATTTACTGATGAAGAAGGATAACTGCATTGCAAGATGATGCCATTAGTTAATAGGATAAACTCTTTGTGGAAATTTCAGTCTAGCACAAGAGGGCATTATTTATTTATTTATTTTATGACATAGTACTTACTGACTACAAAGCTGCTTTTAAAACTTAAGAACTTCTGGCAAGTCCTCTTTTTAATGTGTCGCTAAAGCAGTCAGTGGAGTGGCCTTAAATATGCACTGTGGGTGAAGAGGAGGTAACTTCTGTGTATCCTCTAAATGCAATTGAAGAAATAAAAGTCAATTGTGGCGTGGTATTTTGCATGAAAGCTGTTTCAGGAAGTAAGTCTGAGGTGATGATGCAGCGTTACATGGGGACACGTCAAGTGAATCTTCAGCCCAGCTTTGACTGCTTTATTCAGCTTGAGTTTATCCAATAATAAGTACCAGAGCTATAGGCAAATCTGAAATTCTTTTAAAGTCTTGTTTGTTTAACAATCTAGTAGTATAAAATCAGCTCTAAATATTGAGCTCTCACATGGTTCTGTATTACAATTTCATTTACTTAAGTATCTTTGAAATAGAAAGGTTATTTTTGGTGAAAGCTTTGAAGACTTTACATTATTGCTGCTTTAATACTGACTCTCTTTCTTTTCAAAATGTCTATTTTCCAGCTTGAAATAGAAAAATTGAAGAAAGCAGTGATGTCTACATGAGACAGCTATAGACTCAAATGTTTTTAACTCGCCAGGAATTCAAAGCTGAACACAAGGAGAACTGACTTTTATTGCATAATAACAGATACTGGTGTTCTACAGTCTTAAAGAAAAAACTATAGTAAAAAACACAAAGAATATAGTCTTTTATTCAGAGAGGTGAAAAACCAAAAGAATAATGGTGTAATTTTTTTGCCAATATAAAAGAGGCCTTATTTCTTACTGTGCTGGAATTGCAGACCTTATTTTTTGGTTTGCTTGAAAATACTACTGAATCTGTATAGAAAGGAGAGGGAATTCTTAATAGATTTTTATTGAATACCTGTAGCTTAATTTTTAAAGAGATCTATACTATAAATAGGGTGATCTATCTTTGCAACTAATCTGTAAAATAGTCTGTCGGGAGGGATGGAATAATTGTATCATCATTGTAGTCACTACTTTTCCCCTACATGCAAAAGGGAATATATGATATTTGTATAATTTTGGCAGTCTTACCCAGGGTTATGCTGTTGTGCCTGTCTGCAGTGAGAATATTAATGATATGCTGTTTATAAACTGAGTAATGAGAGAGGAATTTGTTAATGCAATGAAGCAGGTGAAACTCCTATGCATTGTTGTAAGAGCGAATGATCTAATCGGAGTAGTTTAGCAGAACATTTTATCACTTGCACTATTGGATTAAAAAGGGATTTAGGACTGAATCATGAAGTGATGAGAAAATTAATTTTTACAACCACAAAATGCAAGAAATACAGAATCAAAGCTAGAATCCAGTCTTAACCTGTTGTGCCTAAAATATTGCAGCATACAGCATGAAAAAGTAAACCTTTAATTATGTGCTTCTGTGTATCTAAACTGAGGTCATCAGTCTTTCTCGTGGTTAAATACACATCTTGATCTGTTTTTACAGTAGTCAGATTTTGTTGATAATGTGTCTCCAAATAAAAATCCCTTTGGAACTTTGATACTCTCAAAAGGTCTCAATATTTATATATTTATGCCATAAAATTTCTCAGTATATTGTGTACCTCTAATAACATCTTTGTATTTTAATGAGTGATTGGAACAATTGCTTTGACAGCATTATGCAGGCATCCAAAATGGCATCTTTCACATTTTACAGAAAACAGTTGAAATCTTGTGGATTGCCATTATCTTTAACCCCTGAGCTCAACACAGTGCACCCCAATAATATAGAAATAATATGCTGATATTTATTGCTACGTTCATTTGATTAAAGAGTTAAAAAACAGAGACCCTTAGAAAGCCAGCTAAATGTGTTACTTCTGTTAGTAATCACCTTAGCTCCTTTTTGTCTACTAGAAATTCAATGACAAAAACATGCCACGTAGTTCGGCAACTTCACCAGTAAGAAAAGTAATTTAAGTGTCTGTTCAGGGGAATAGCCATTAATATAGTAACCACTTAGTATGTCACTTGAGCAAGTGATAGGGAAGTGTTACTTCTTGAGAGTATACTTTTTCTACAGTTGATGCATCATAAAATGCAAACATCAAAAAGTCAATTGGAGGATGTTTGGCAGTTGCTGATTTAAATGGTTCATAAAATTTGATTAATATACTATGCAGGTATTAGGTAATATTTGCTAGTCACATGCTTAATAAACTGATTCAATAATAATGCTTTTAACTTTTAATTACCTAGATGCATCACAAATGAAGACTTGAGCCAGATTTTTATATTGAGGAATAATGTGCAGCAGTAATCTTGTCAGAGACTAACTCTTGCTTGGAATTCTTGCCTCCAATTCGGGTGGTAAAAAGCAAGCATTGAGCCTAATGGAATAGACAGTTATGCTGTACAAGCTCTTCACTGTGATTAGAGCATGAAACAAATCTTGGAAGAGATTGCTCTACAGAAATTGTGTCTGCCTGTAAGCTTGTAGCAGACAAAATGAACAAGACAATCAGTTAAAACCACAAATGAGAGGTGTTCATTATTTAATAGCCTTTGTTCGCCATAGCAATAAATGACCCAAGTGCAATGACTTGATATAAAAAAAACCCCAAAACAAAACAACAAACCTTCCTTTAAAAGTCGCTGCTATGAGTATTTTTAGCCATGAGGAAGTTGCCCTAATATATGTCTGTCTTTGTCTTCAGCTAATGTTATGTACTAGAGTGGAGGGGATGAGGATAATGGTTTTGAAGACATTCCACAGTACAAGTTCCTAACAGCAGAATGCTTCACTGACTTGTTTACCGGTGCTGTAAAATGATGCATGCTATCCAAACTCTGCAAATAAAAGAAGTTTAAAAACCTGTTGAAATGTCTGCTCAGTTCTGTTCAGGAATATTCCCTTGCAGGAGGAGTTCAGGGAGTAGGAGCAAAGTGTGGTGTTATTCATATAGTCCCACTCTGAGACTTAGAGATTTTAATTTACTTGCTGGGATGCTCTGGTTCCTGTCAGGATGGCTTAGGGGCCAAAACAGTTGGAAAGCTTATTGTTTGGTTTGTTTGTTGTTTAGGGGGTTTTTTATTTATTTTTGGTTGTTTTTTTGGTTTGTGGGTTTTTTTGGTTTTTTGTTTTGTGGGGTTTTTTTTGTTTGTTTGTTTTTGTTTTTTTTTTTTTTTGCAAGTGTAACCGGGAATCTTCTCAGTATCTCCTTGTTCCCTTCATTTTGGGGTGGGTTTGGTTGGTTGGGGTTTTTTTTCCTGTTGGCCCATACTGAACTGACCTTACTATGCATCTTCAGAGTCTCTTTTTAAGATCCCTATTGCCAATTGGTAACATGGAGAAATGCAAGTTGGAATCACTTCTTAAATATATAGTGAGGAACTGTGTATTTGACTGAGAATATGGCATGCTTGAAAGTTTTATGGATGAGGAAAAAGGCAAATGAAGACTAGAACAACAGAAGGGCATTTTTAAACTGCAAGGTTTTTATTGAATCTTATGACATTCTCTAAAAAGCTTTTGTTTGCATAAAAGGGGGTATTTTTAAGAAATTACGTGTGGGGTTTTGTTTGTTTGTTTGTTTCTTATATTTATTTAAACAGTCACCATGAAGATAACATTTTTCATTTATGTTGGTTCGGGGGAGTGAAGTTTTGATGACAACATTTTATGTATTGTAAGGTTTGACTTTGAGTTGTGTAGCAAAGTATATGTTGAATTTTAGTGAATACAAGGTAATTAAAAGTCATAAATTAGCAGAAGTCTATTAACCCTTTCCAAATAAAATGGTAATACCAAGTTTTCACAGCTGCCTTACTTTTGATTGCTATTAAAGTTCTCTGACATGTTCCTGATTGACTGTGCTTTCTTAGAGCAGTGTCAAAGCAGCTGGTCATATGTCTTGGGTAACTGGATTTTGAAAGAGCTGAAAAGACAAACCACTCCCTTTTTTGGTGCCTGGGTATGTACCTCCCAGCTTGAAGAATGCAAACAGCCTCAAGCAGCTTGTAAGGCGTGAGACTGATGCTGCTGGGTTCAGGATTTGAAGTACCCCCCTTGCTTGTTGGAAGTGATGGTTTGGATATCTTTCTAAGGCCCTGGGAGCACCTCTTCCTTCTGGGAGAAGCATGTGTGTATGTCTGACTGTTGAAGAATGACAGCCTTTGTATCCTTCAGAAGACTATTGCATAGGTTGAGGAGGTGTTTGATCATCAAGGGTCATTCAGTCTTGCAGTTGTAGCAAATGTTCAGGGAGTGTAAAGCACCAACTCCAGGTGAGTAGGGGAAGAAGTCTTATAAAACAGGTGTCCATACCTTGATATAATCTAGTCTTTGGCCCTTCTGACTTCAAAGGTTGCTAAGATGCTACCTTTTGATTCATCTCTAGCTGGTACTGTATCAAGTGGAAGTCATTTAACCTTTCCAGGTGACTTGTGTTGGCTGTGTCTGTGCTTGGCTTAATTACTCTTTGATACCAATGTGAGATGCAAGGCTGGCTGGATCAAAACAGAACAGTAAACAATACCTACCTCTGGCTAGAATTGGAGACCTACCTTGTGTCTGAGGACTGATGGAAGTTCTGGTGACAAACAAAATGACATGATCTCAGGAAACCCTCTAAGCTCATGAGACATTGCAGGACTGTGAAAAATATTAGTCTCCAAAGCAGCCCTGTGAGTAGTAAGAATGTTAGGAATTGCTTTTCTGTTATCATAAACTACTTGCTCTAAATTACTGGCTATTGGAAATCTGGCTATTGCAGGTGAGACAGTATTAAGAAAGTCAACAGTGAACATGGTGCAAGGTTCAGCAGAAAACTCTCACCCCTTGCAATGGGTGCAGCTCATGAAGAAAAGATTATTTCTTGCTCATTGAGCTTTTTATCTGTGCAAGACACTGTCAGTAGTGTCATCTTTGATTTATGAAATGTAATGCATTAACTTGACCAGATTTTGATCATGAATTTTGTTTGGTCTTTAGAAGATCTGTTAAATACAGAAGAGCAGGAGATGCTTCCTCCACCCAGAGGAAAGGTACAAACCACGCAGGCATGATTCATCTGTGTGGACTCCTGGCAGAGGTGGCAATCTGGCTGTTCTGTGGGTGTGTTGGTAACTTGTTTTGTCATTTTGCAGTGCAATACCTTTACTGGCATCTGCAGGTTCCTCAGTGTTAATCCAGTTGGACAAGAAAAAAAGGAGGCTGATGCCCAAAGTTATGTCTTCATGGGAAAACTCCAAATGAGTCGGAGACGATCAAGAAGCGTTGGGTGAGACTGTAAGAGTGAGACTGGGGTGCGATGGCAGCAGATGAACAGTTAGATGCTCACCTGTGATAGCCTGAGGATCTCTGTCTGTGTTAATTTTAGTTGCACTAGAACCCAGACTTCTAAAAACAGTGAGTATTATCACAAAACATTTTTCCAAAACTGCTTGAAAATTAGCAGTAGTCTGTGAAATTAGTTAATTCAGAATCTTAATGCACTTAATTGCTTAGGCTGTATTTACTTTGTACTTATTTCCTTCTTTTTATATGGTCCTTTTGTCTGTGGAAATAACTAGATATCTTAATTATCCTCTGATTGTTTTTGCTTATAGTTTTGTAATTGGTCTCTAATTGCAGCGTTGGTGCTTTTAAGAAAATCTGAAATTGTCTTACAGCTTAAGTTACTGTAAAGATCACTCTCCTCTCAACTTGCTTTACTTAAATTCACATTTTCCAAGTGTGAACCCTTTAAAAAAATACTGTTCTGTATAACTGAGCTGACCATGCTTAAGACTCTATAAAGTCTCCCACTGCAGCCTTTTTAACTTGCTAGAGAGCAATGGCAAGTGATCCCATTATGGAGGTTTATTGAGTTTTAAGGTAGCCACATAGCCATTCAAGCCCTAAGAATGAAGCAACAAATGTAATTTTTTTTAATCTACTCAGTTCGAGTTTGTAGTGTTTATAAAAACATATTTGTCTGGGAAGCTATGGCAAACCCAGTGAAAATTTTTATTCTGTACAATATGTGCTTGTAATTTTTGTGCGGGATACCTGCCTGTGTACACTTAACTGTATTTTGTCTTCTGGAATAGTGGAGAGGGCAAAGCTGTGACACCAGGTGATGGAGAACCCTTTGGCTACAGACCTTGGGTCCACCAGCCTGGGGTTGTAGTTCCCACAGTTGTCACTGCTTGGGTTGAGCCCTCTGGTAGCTGTGACCACACGGCCCAGGCCGCCAGAAATGAAGAGCAAGAAAGTGCTTGGAGTAGTGGAAAGGAGGGATAGTTTTGTAGGGTTTTACAAAATTATTTTGAGTTTAAAACAACAGAAGTCACAGGGTAAGAGCTTTGAATTTAAAACACTAATACATTAACCAACATATGGATTATTTTTAAAATACATGATCAGTTTACTTTTTTGTACTGTTTTAAGAGGCTCTTTCCCTTCTCCTAACCCCTGTCTAGCCACTCACTCCTTACTCTTTACCTCATGTTGAGGGCTTTGCCCACCCCTGGGGTGCTGTAACCAAATGAAATGGGCTGGAAAAGAAGGATCAGCAGCTGGTGACAATCTCCTGAGTTGGGTGGGAGATACCTGAGGGGGGTGGAATTGTCCTTGTACTGGAAAGTCCCTTCCATGTGAGAGGGTTTTGACAACTCAGCTGCTCATGTCCCTGTGTCCTCATGGAGCAAAAACCCTCTGGAAGAGAGGAATAATATGTTCACAGCTTCTTAGAAAGGGAGGCATTAAGGGCAGTAGATAATTTATGATTAGGTATGTATCATCCTCTGTCTGAAGTACCATAACTGGGTGTTGTGCACAGAGAAGAGTAGCTGTGTGTGCTTTTACATGGCCTTATGTCAGGATGTCCATATTTTTTTCCCTAAAGTGACAGTGACTTGTTGCTGTATAACTTGTTTCACTCAAAGTTTCTGTTGCTGCACAGTAGTTACCTTGGCACATCCTTGCAGTGGTGAGACTGGGTGGTTTCCATGATGAGTCAAGCAATGCAACTGAGTGAGATCAGTGGTTTGCTGGTAACATGCACCAGTAACTTGGTGAGCCTTAGATACCTGGAGCTGTCCCAGATTTCTACCTCACTTAAAGGTGACAGCCCTAGGTGGAGTTACAGCAGTGATTCAGTACAGAACGAATATGAATTAATGGGGAAACAAAACAAGCTCAAGGATTCCTGACTGTGAAATGGAATTAAGGCTACAAGCATAAAATAAATATTTAACAACCAAAGAAAATGGAAAAGAGTTTTCAATAAATTTGCCTCAAACCTCAAGGCATTTCTCATCCTCGAGGTATTTCCCAGCCATCTCCTGTTCCTCAGCAGTATTGATTCAAGTCTTTTGATTCCCTTCTTACCCATTTTATTTTCTTAGAAGGGCAAATGGTTGCTGGCTTTATCCCCAGGAAACACTTACTAATACCAGTCAAATTCAAGAGACTGTCCTGAGGTTCTCCTTTAGAACTAACTTAGAAATGCAGTGCATCCATCTAGCTCTTCCCTTTATGATCTTTCATAATTAAGTAATAAACCTGCTGATCTCAAAACACAGTAAAGGTGACCAAATGCCCCAGATGAAAGGGGCCACCAGCTGTGTGCACAGCCCTTTGATACTGTCAGAAGGTGAGAGCTTGGAATTTCCTAGATAGAAAAGCCCATCTCCTCTTTGTCAGTGCAGGACCCCTTCTGTTTCATCATCCTCATTTCAGACCTCATTGATGTTTATAAATATGTAAAGGGTGAGTGTTAGGAGGATGGAGCCAGGCTCTTCTCAGTGACATCCAGTGACTGGACAAGGGGCAGTGGGTGCAAGCTGGAACATAGGAGGTTCCACATAAATATGAGAAAAAAAATTATTCTTGGTGAGGGTAACAGAACACTGGAATGTGCTGCCCAGAGATGTTGTGGGGTCTCCTTCTCTGGAGACATTCAGAACCCACCTGGACGAGTTCCTGTGTGACCTGCTCTAGGTGATCCCGCTCTGGCAGGGGGGTTGGACTCGATGATCTTTCAAAGTCCCTTCCAATCCCTAACATTGTGTGATTCTGTGATCCTCTGTCCTGATCAGTACGTATCAGGGAGGAAACTAAGTGGCTCCTATCAAGGCATGGTGATTTGATGACTTTTTTTTCCCCATGTGTGCATCTCCTGAAATCCAGCCATCGTCCTGCTTTGCCACCTCGCATTTGTTTTGTGCTTTAGTGTTATTATTTATACTTACACATCCATAGAGAATCAGTGTCTGAGTTCTTTTGAATCCACAGTAGCTGTTGCTTTTGCCTTTGATGTATCTAGCATCTAATAATCAGATATGATGTAACATTATTTTTCCTTTAGTCATTACTGAATTGTTTTTCCAGCAAATACCACTGTAACAAGTTGCATCCCAGGATATTATAAGCTTTTACTAAGGAAACTTTTACATAGGAAACTTCAAATAATACTTCAGTCTGATCCTTGTTTCTCAGATTTGGATAGCTGAGCCCCGAGGGCCCAAGTTCCCTACCTCACATGGCAGGTCTCATCAGGAACTGCCCAAGGAGAGTAGCAGTGTTGAATCCAGTGGAGACAAGGCTGTCTTAAATCACTTCAACAGAGACCCACAGTCTGAAATGCTTTAATAAGCTCTCCATCTCAACAGTAAATTCTTAATGCAGTGACTTCCAATGTTGGACAGATTTATTTATTTATTTATTTATAAAGAAAAGATTCCCAAGTCATTCTCTGTAAAACAAAAAAGGTAGTAAGTACTAAATGTCTGAAAAATCACCTTTCAAGCCCAGTAAGGACAGGACAGACTTTGGGATGGGTTTAGCTGCTTGCTCATTAGCAACTGGACCGTGTTCAAAAGTGAAAATAGAGATGTTAAACCTTCTCTAACATACCTTTCTTCCAGGAGGAAAGCAGTAGATGCGAGGTGATGGATGTGAGGGTGGCCCACTGTCTGCTCCTTTGGGCTGTGCATTTCTTCCCGGCTGCGCCCCACACTGCTCTCAGGGTAAGTTTCACTAGACCAGGCTGCCCAAAACCCCATCCAGCCTGGCCTTGAAACACTTAAAGGGATGGGGCATCTACAGCCTCTCTGGGCAACCTGAGCCAGGTTGCCCTCACCATCCTCACTGTAAAAAATATCTTCCTCATCTGATCTAAGTCTACACTCTTTTTAGTTTAAAACCACTGCCCCTTGTCCTGTCACTACAGGAGAAAATACTTTGAAGTACTCAATAAGTTCAATAGGCCAAGGAACCTCCAGCACAACTGTTGAAATGTTAGGAATCTACTGTTCAGCCCACTCTGCCCAGCAATACCAGTGTGATTTCCAAGGCATCACATAGCCAAGCTTTGCTTCCAGGCTGACAGGTTTTGGCTGGTTATAGATGGTAGACAAGTTGACCAAGCAGTGGTGGAAGCTTTTCTGGACTGTGCCTGGCTGTACAACATGCAGTCCCAGCAAATGGCCCTGCCTGCAGGCGCCCACTGCACTTACCTCAGAGTCACTTCCCAGCCAGGAGAGGAACAAGGTACTGTATTGAAGGTATTGAACAAGCTATTGGTATTTGTACAACTGTAGCTATATCGTATATCTTATGGAAAAAGTCTATATATAGATTGGGTATTTTCGTCAGGTCGCATGTTCTCATCAACATGAGAAATACTGGAGAGTGTAAGTCTAATGCAGGCTTGTTGACTGAGGAATAACTGCTGGAGGCATGTGCAATCCTGTCCACTAGCTCAGTATGTCACTTCAGTAGGAAGGCTTGATACATAGAGACAAACTCTATAGTAGATTGTTCTCAACTGGTCCATATGAGCAAGGGTCCATGAGCTCTGCATTCTGGACCTTGAAAAGACTTCTGAAACTCAAAAGGACTATTTTGCCCTTGAATCACCTTTCTGGTTTATGCTAAGGAGTCATCTTTTATTTAAACATGCAAGCTACCTTGTGCTTCTTATTTTTCAGGTTCTTGGTAAGGAATCGAAGACTGGTAATCAGCAAGGTACAGTGAATACCTATTTGTCTTTGTTAATTCCTTGTGAGATGTTATCAGTTATCAATACTTTACACCCCTGATGCTCACCTCATGGACCGTGATAATGCTTTCCTACACCTTGTAGCAATATCTGCTTGATTTGTTTTCCAGATGGCTGTATAAATCTCATTCCCTGTGAAGATAATGGAGCTATTTGTATTCAGCCTTGTTCTCCCTCCTTCCACGGGGAGACAAGCTTTGTCTGCGAAGACAGAAAGTGGCAAATGTTCACAGATGCCTGTGCAAGCCTGGATGTTCAGTCCCTTTTTCAGGTGAGGTAACCATTGTGCATCTGCTTTGTCATCTGCTCATAATTTCTTGCAAAGTCCCCCCCTTTCCTCCATACCTTTTAAATCTTGAGCAAAGGGAATAAAATGTGATCCTGAAACAAATTACATTGGTAACAGGCTTTGAGTTCATCTTGTATCAAGCAATGGGAAATAAATTTGAGAAATTCTTGCGTGGAAACATAATTCAGGAATGAAGTTGCCTTGTTCACTTGACTAATATTCCTCAGGTGGATCTAAACCAAAGCAATGATACAATTAAAGTGAACCTGAGAAAAGCAACACCAGGATTTGTAATAATCAGATGATTCATGGTAAATTCTCCCCAATGACAAAATGAAAACCTCTGTTTAAGTCACTTCAAGAATAAGGCACTCCATTTATTTCTTTTCCCTTCTTTCATGTGTGTTGTACAAGCAAGACATTTTTCTTGGGTGAGTTGGGTGGTCACCAAGCACATGTACTGAAGACCCCAGCACTGTGCCACTTGTGTGGTTGTAGCTGTAGCTTCATTTTCATTCTATTAATTAATTTTGTCAATGTTTTCTTCCCTCCAGAGGATTTCTGAACGTGAACTACTTCCAAGCTCTGGAGGACATGTCAGCGTTGCTGAAGGGCACCTTCCTTTTGTAGGGGAAGGAAAGCCAATGCATGGGAAGCCTGGAGATGGAGCAAAATATTTTGGCACTGATGACCCTGAGAACAGTAACTGCCAAGCTGATTTTGCATGCATCATCCCAGATATCCTGTCATCACCAGCCATTCCAGGAAACATTGCTGATATAGTGGAATTGCTAAAGAAGATCTCCCTGCTGTTATTAGAGAATGTTAATAGGGGAAAAATGCAGGTATTTACTCCTACGGGCTTCAAGAGGTGAATTTGAGCTTGCCAGAGCATCCATGCAACATTTTGGCCTTATAGCCACTATCCAATGAAGCACTGGCTGCAAATCACATGGAGATCACCTGGAAAGAGTTTCCAGAGAGGGCTGTGTTTTGTTGTCAGATAAACTGTTTAACTTATTTATGTATGGTGAAAATACTCTGTGGACTTCTCTGCTGTGACAGATGTGGGAAAGTGGCAAAGGAAGGATTCATTTTTAAAGTATGACACTGTAGGGAAGGCAGTCTTGAGATGCTGACCCACAGCTGTGTTGTCATGTGTTGCACCATGGAAACTGGAATCTCCCTGATGAACTCAGAAATCAGAGATATGGG
This sequence comes from Megaceryle maxima, assembly GCA_024605025.1. NCBI lineage: Eukaryota > Metazoa > Chordata > Aves > Coraciiformes > Cerylidae > Megaceryle > Megaceryle maxima. The sequence continues at coordinate 13,967 of JANHGN010009091.1, forward strand.
GAGAGAAATACAGGGAGGGTGACATAAGCAGGCCTGCATAGTGGGTCAGGATGTAGAATAGAATTTGGGTGTCCTGACTTTTGCTTTATGCTTCTCCAATCACCTTTTGAACTATGATATGAAGAGGATAGGACAGTTTTGGTAGTGACCATCCCTATAGAGTTTGGGTTTGATGGGGATGGATGATGGGAACCTGTTCATTGTCAAAGAATAATAATCCCTTTATAGAAGTCACTGAGTTAAATGAGCCTTTCTGGAGGTTCTGTCAATGAATTAATAGTTGGTTTCTTTTATGTTAAAAGATAATTTCTTTTTTTTCTTGTTTGTTTCAGAGTTACAGCAGGATAGCAAATCATATACTGAACAGCTCCGTCATTTCCAATTGGGCTTTTGTAAAGGACAGAAATGCTAGTTCAGTATTACTGGACTCAGTGAATTTATTTGCTGGGAAACTTCTTCTAAGGAATGGGTCGGAAAGTATACAGGAGAACTTCATCTCTACAAAAGGCTACAGCATTCATAAAAATACTTCAGGAAAGAGCTTTCATTTTTCTATGGAGTTCAATAACACAGGCAATATCACTGGGCATGTGGTCATTCCAGAAGAAGAGCTTTTGAAGTTACCCAAGACTTCCAAAGCCATCAGTGTTGCATTTCCAACACTTGGAGTCATTATGGAAACCAACCGGTTGGACCCCGTTTTTGTGAATGGGATGGTGTTATCAGTGTCTCTGCCGGAAGAGCTCCAGCATATTTTGCTCACCTTCGAGAAGGTGAATAAACTGGAGAACATCAAGGCTCAGTGTGTTGGGTGGCACTCTGTTGAGAGGCGATGGGATATCAGGGCCTGCAAAATGAAGTCTGACAACATCAGCAGCGTTGTTTGCATCTGCAGGCATCACCGACGGACGTTCAAATCTTTCTCCATTTTGATGTCCCCCGCCATGCTGCGAAATGCAGTGCTGGATTACATTACACGGGTAGGGTTAGGCCTGTCCATTTTCAGCTTGGTTCTCTGCCTCATCATCGAGGCTGTGGTCTGGCATCATGTTACAAAAACAGAAATAACCTACATGCGCCACTTCTGTTTGGTCAACATTGCCACGTCACTTCTTGTTGCTGATGTGCTCTTCATCTTAGCAGCTATAGTGCACAATACAGCCCTAAACTATCAGCTGTGTGTAGCAGCCACCTTTTTCCTTCACTTTTTCTATCTTGCCTTGTTTTTTTGGATGTTTACTCTGGGCCTCTTGATTCTCTATGGATTATTATTAATTTTTCTTAAGATAACAAGGTCTGTGTTCATAGCTACAGCATTCTCCATTGGGTATGGATGTCCCTTGGTTATATCTATCCTCACTGTTGCTATTACTGAACCAAAAAATGGGTATTTAAGGAGCGGAGCCTGCTGGCTCAATTGGTACGAGACAAAAGCTCTTTTGTCCTTTGTTGTACCTGCTCTGAGCATCATTGTTGTCAATGTGGTGGTGGTGATAGTAGTTGTGGTGAAGACCGGGAGATCCTCTCTTGGAGAAGGCTGCAAGTCACAAGATTTGAGGAACGTGATCCGAATTAGCAAAAATGTGGCACTTCTGACACCTCTTCTGGGCCTCACCTGGGGGTTTGGACTAGCAACGATTGTTGACAGTCACTCACTGGCATTCCACGTTACCTTCGCGCTACTGAACGCCTTCCAGGTAAGCTCTGCAAGACTGGAAACAGCGTGTGCTCAGGCTTTGCTGAACTTGGGAAGAGGTAGCAGACCTAAGAGGGGCTTGCAGTTTGAAACAGGATCTAAGCTTTCAATTAAACTGTTGTACACAGTATGTGCACTAGGCATCCTGCATTGACATAGTAGATGATGATGGGCAATGGAACAAACTAATTGGTATAAAGTCTTATGAATAATTAAGATGATGAATTGATGCTAAATGTAAAATACATTAATGTCCAGTAATTGTCTCATCCTTACCACTTACCAGATACACAGAAAATTTTTACTTGCCATCAAAGGTGGTTGTATTTAACTCATCAGTATAAACAGCCAGCATTACCTGACATACAGCTGCATGCCCAGTCTGCCTTAGCTGTTCTTGGCTAATCCTCCTACTGAGTGGGTTGAGAAAGTCCTGGTATGTAACCCATCAGTCCAGTTTGCAATGAGAATTTGCATGGGCTATATATCCATTCTTGACATTCCCAGAGAGCCCGTCTGACCTGGGTGGATAATCTCATTTCGCACATTGCTGTTCCCTGAGTCACAGGTGATGAGATCTATCCTTAAGAAAATGACATCTACAAGTATTTAAGAAACCTAATGTTACACTGAATTTAAATGGTTTTGCAATTTTTTAGGGATTCTTCATCCTGTTGTTTGGGACACTTCTGGACAGAAAGGTACTTGAGTCACTTCAGCACTTATTCTGGATTATATGAGCATTTTTTACACTTGGAGAAATTGTTCTCTTTAATTTTTTATTTACTTTAAAAAAAAAATCTACAGACAAGAGAAGCCTTAAGGATGAACTGCCTTTCATCTAAGCAGAAGTGTAGTCTAGCAAAGGTAAAGATTCTTTTCTTTTTTGTTTTTTTCTCTTAATTTACCAATTTACACACTTCCTTAGCTCCATTCTTTCCATGTGCAAGTATCTACTAAATCTCACCTAGTTTTAACATTTTTCTAAGGCAAATGCCTGTTGAAGGAAATAACGGGCATCTCAAAAGTATGATGAGTTTTTTGAGCTTCTGAATATTAGAAGTGGCAGTCTGTGGATTTTTGACTGCTACATAACCTACTGCTGCTGTTACAAAATGACAAATGGTTTTAAAATTAATCTCTTCACCCACAGAAATCTATGAAAGGTCATAGTCCTTTAGCTAGAGAATGCCTATGACTTTTTTCCCCATCTATAAAACAGATCTACTTTAAGGTTACTTAGTAAGGAACAGAATTGTGAGTCCAAAATTCCAACATAATGACCTGTTTGCCACCTTCACAAAAATCCAGGTCTGTATGAGAGTCAGGCTGCTCTAGGATGTCAGAGGATTGTTCTGCTTCCAGCTGGACGTCAGCTCAGGATGGAAACCACTCACAGCCCAGACAGTATTTGTGATGTTAATCAGTGTGTCATGGACACATAAAAGTTCGAGGGTTCTTTTTAAATATCAGAGCAATTCATTAAAAGGAAATGTTTAAAGCTTAAGGAAACAGCTGTGTTTCAACAACTCCCTAAGAAAACGTTGGCAGAATTGGTGCGTTGACACCACCGAATTAGTGTATCCTACCTCTGCTGGAAAACTTTTATCTGCTGTTAGATTTTTTTTTTTTTTTTTTTTGGTGCAGAGAATTTAAAGGTTTCACACTGTATTTATAAAAGGGAATCCTCTTTAGCTCTCTCAGAATTGTCTGCAGTGCTCCTGCTATCTGCCAAAGGAAACGATATCAGTTCAGTTTGGATTATGGAAAAGTAAAGTTACTTTCTTATTCTTCTTCAGTCTATTTATTAATCAGGCCTGATTCTAATATTGAAGCTGCAGAGTGTCTTTCAGTGTCAGTGTGGCCAAATAAGTTTGAGTTAAAAATAGAGGGGTTAAGGAAACTGTACCTTCCTTCTGCTGTCAGCATTACCCAGTATGCTGTGGATCGTTTGGTGAAAGAAATGCTGTATGGTCGTGAAGATTCTGACTCTTTTTCTCTGCATCCTTCCTCTCCAATTTATTCTTCACTTGCATCCAGCACTGCTGTTATGTGCTAAGTTTAAATCCAGTGCAGAAGGTCCTTTCTTTAAAAAAAAAAAACAGCCAAAGGGGGGGGGAAAAAAAAAGTAATAAAGCAAACTCCAAAGCCCAATAACAAACAAGAAGACCAACCCAGACTTAAGCTAAAACTGTTTCCTACCTAACAGAGGAAAAAGAGAAAGGAAGTGCTTGAGGTTGCTCCAAACCCAAATGACAGTGAAGATGTTTCAATCTTATCAGGTTTTAAGTGAGGACTGAAACTTTGAAAGCTAAAATTCTCTCAAGTCACCACCAACATTATATTTGGAAACAACAGGTAGAAATTTCACTAATCCTATGACTCAGGATCATTTGCTAAAATTAAGTAGTCTCACTGGGCAAAACTTGATGTGGAAACCAGGGCTGCATGTGCCTGAGAACTTGGGTCGATGTTGTCACTCACCTGGGTGGAAGAGACCACAGGTAGGTGTTTACTCATTGCATAACAGAGGGGGGAAAATGTTAGTCATCCACTTTTGTACACTTGGGTGTAAATATGGGGTTTGGCTCATGAGAGCTGGAAAAGTTTGTCACACCTGAAATGATTGTTTAAATAAATACATAAATAAATCTTGCTTCAGAGAGCTTCGTGATGGGACTGTGTATCTAGGAGTTTAATGGTGAATATGTAAAATATCTAAAAGGGTCATACAGACTCTTGCTTCAGGTCTCCTAGTTTCTCTAGACTCATAAGAGCCTTTATTTTGGGTCAGATTTTAAGGTAATCATCTTGTATTTCTTGCAGGACTCTACGCACCTTCTGTTTGAAATAGAACCTTCACCTACATGGATGGTATATCTAATCTGAGTTGTTGATTTCTTTTCTCCTAGTCTTAGCAGTAGGCAGTTAGCTGCAGTGCATCTGGCCAGTGAGAGGAAAAGGAGCACTTCTTACACAGAAATCCTGGTTTGAGATGAGCCAAAGTGGCTGACCAGAGAGCGTGGACAACACTGTCTTGGAGCACAACCACGGGAAGCATCATGAAAACCAGAGAAGAAAAGGCACCAAACCTGCTGTCAGGAGCAGGAAACTATCAGTGTTGCTGCAACCTTTGGAGGAAACACGCTGATATGTAAAGGTTGTTTCTTACCTGTGTGAAAACTGCTGTGAGGAGAGTTTGTCTTCATTTGCCATTTCAGTGCTTAATTTCATTTTATTTTATTTTTTCATGTCAGTGCAATAAGGAGCATGTACAGCATGTGGAACTGTACTAAAATGATATAATTTTTAATGTGATGTAAAAAAGATGAGCGTTATCTAGCTGTTTTTGGCTGTCTTTGATCAAAAGTGATTGTATTAGGTGGCACTATATTAATAATTTCCATTTGTCTTCTATTTTTCCATTACATTTGTTCTCTCCATCTCAATATTTGTTCTCTCCATCTCAGTACTTGTGTCAGAGGAATTGTGCAATGTCCTTTTATGGTCTGTCAGGACAGAATTTTCATTCTTCTTCCAGTCTGCAAGACGATGACAGAAATAAACAAGAAAGAGCACTCTGCAAGTAATTTGTTTCCCTTGATAAATGTGGGATGGCAAGCTTTGAATATGCTCCAGAGTCAAATCAAGTGGATGGAGATCTCCAATGTCCTGCGCAATGTGCTAACAAAGGAAGTGGTTCATCCATGTGAGGTGGTGTATCTGGTTTCATTAGAAAATCAGTTCTTGGTCTGAGAAACCCTTTCTAATGACAGTTTTGATAGAAACATTACTGTCTCTTGTCAGGACAAATCAATGCTTTCAAATGGAAATAAAGTTGAGGTTTTGTCATTGTTTCTAATAAGTGGTCCTTATCCTCCTTTACCAAAATTTGTAGATAAATACCAGCAGTATTAGCTGGTTATTACTCAAGCCAGAAACTACTCATCCCCCTGTGGCTTCACATACATTTGAATGTAGGAGATTTAGCTGAAATAATACTGTTCAATGTTGTCAACACCCCTTTACTGAAGAGGGAGAAAAATACTGTGGCAAATGAACTGAGGGATGTGGGGCCTGTGATATGTACTATGGAAAAACCCACAGCCAGATGTCTCTGGGAGAAGCTGGCACTCTGGAGAGAGTGATCTGGAGGGCAGAGCTCTGCTTTGGGCCATGAGGCCATTCTTGTCCTCAGGACCCATTTGCTTCTTCATGTCTTCCTCTCCTGTCTTCTTTCCTCATAGACTGTAGTCTGGTTGCAAGAGACTATTCCTGTTCCTTTCACACAGCGCATTTGCATGTTGGAGAGCTTTGATCAAAGAGAGATAAAATTTGGCTTATCTGCTGCTGTAACATAAATTTAAAGAGACCATTAGCCCAAAGTCTAGTTCTTAGTGTCAAGCAGCATCTTCTGTGCTTTAGCTTCTTTCTCTCCTTGAAGCACTTCAAGGGTTTTTTTTTTTTTCTTTCCTTTCCCCCCCTTCACAAGTTACATGTATCTTGCAGCTGCTGAAAATGGTTTAACAGAGACATCAGTAGCATCTCCTCCAAGTCCCTGCATGGCCTTTTTTCAGTGTAGTGTCAGACCTACTTGCCTCTCGTGCTTGAGGATTCTATTTCATTGTGCTGTATCAGATACCCCTGATTTATTGGCTACTGTATTTTAAGAATAGTTCAAAGACTGGCACAAGGTTTGTAGAGTCAGGTGAAGATCACAGGTATCAGGGTGTCAGGGGTTGGAAAGGACCTTGGAGCTCTTTGAGTCCAATCCCTCTGCCAGAGCAGGATCACACAATCTAGTACAGGTCCCAAAGGAACGCATCCAGACGGGTCTTGAAAATCTCCAGAGAAGGAGACTCCACAACCTCTCTGGGGAGCCCGTTCCAGTGCTCTGGGACCCTTACAGTAAA
>JANHGN010009092.1:0-10630 GCA_024605025.1 Megaceryle maxima
CCCCTCCATGTCCTGCTGGGAGTGAGGGGCCCAAACCTGAGCCCAGGATTCCAGGGGCGGCCTCCCCAGTGCCCAGTCCAGGGGGATGATCTCTACCTCTACCTTCACAGTCGAGAAAGCCAAGGTGGAGCTGCCAGCCGCCTGCCCAGTGACACGAAAGATCAGTCGGCTGACGCTGAGGTGGGTGGTGCTGTCGGGGGCACGCAAGGCATCCGCAGTGCTGACAGATGTGACACAAGACCTCTGGGAGATGTGGAGCAGCCACTGGAGGCCACGTGCAACACCCAGGGGCACCTCAGACAGCACCGAGCATCTGCACGGTGTGACCGCAGCCTCGCTGGGGTGACTGCGCATGGACCCAGCCCTCACCTCGGGGCTCTCAGCTCCCGCATGGTTTCTGAGCACAGGGTCAAACAGTCATCGCATTATGGCTTCCAGGAGATGATTTCCCAAGGCCCATATGGCGAGCGGAGGCACTGTGGTTGTTCCATCTTTGTTAGTCCCGTTTAAATGCCCGGAGTGTTTCATTGTGGTGCTGCAAACCCACTGGTGAATGAAGGTGTCTGCCTCTGAACCCCAGCCCTGCACATGCAGGGGCTGCCTGTGCTGACTCGTACTCGGATAAGCACATGCTTGGTGATAATGGTGAGGGTCAAGTGTCCCGGAGCAGTGGAAGGGACACAGCCAGAGCCTGGAGCCCACGGCACCTCCCGGCTCTCTGGGCACTTGAACCGGCACAGCTTGGCCAGCGCTCCTTGCCTGGGCACGGAGCTGGCTGGGGCAGCTGGGCCACTCCCACTCCAGGTGTGTTGCCTGGGCTATGGAGGCTGCAGGACACTTAGGTGACCTGAGAGCTGGAAAACCACAGCAAAGTACCCCTGGTGGCTCCTGCCTCCGTCACCATCACCCTTCCTGCCCCAATAGCCAGGCTCGGACACGCCGTGCCCCGGGAGCAGGAGCCGCGCCGCCCGCATCTGTACGGCCAGGTTCTGATTTAACTCTGAACAAACAGCTTTTTACTCCAAGCCCACCCCACCGATTCCATCTCACTCCTTGCTCTCCCGCAGCCGCACACCACGGCAAACCGCTTCACACCCCCTCGGCCACACTCCCCATTCCGGGGACAAATCTGCAGCGAGGGGACCGATGAGATGCACACGAAGGGCATCCTTTGTGACAGCAGAACAGACGGGCATTCAGCTCCAACGCTGAACCAGCGCTGGGCAGCCAGTGCCCGTATGTTCCTCCGAAAATCGCCGCTAAATTAGGGCAGCGAGCGCTGCACAGTTGACTGGACAATATCAGGCAGCTCGTTCAGATGCGTAAACGCAGATTTCCACGTCTGCCGGAGCCGTGCCCTTCTCAAGGGCTGACTCGCAAAGTTGATGGATTTTTCTTCTTTTAATGCAATGGTTCGTGTCACCGAAGAGCGATTCACGTGCAGAAAGGCACAGTTCGTTTCTAACCGACTCTTTATTATGTTAAACAAGGTCAAATATATAAAAATTCCAAGTCGTGGCTCTAAGACAAATCAAGAAAACATCCCTCTCTCCCCCCCCACATATTCTAGTGCTGGGAAAAGAAAACACCTCACTCAGACTGGAGTAATCCACTGGATTTAAGAGATTTTTTTTTTTTTCCCAAACCAGAGAATGTCACCACAAACCCACGTTCCATTCAGGATTTTTCTTGCCCCAAAGCCTCTTCCGAGTGTTCATGGGCTAAGTTAAGCCAAAGCCAGAGAGCAAAGTAACGCAGGTCGCGCTTCTTCAAACGGAAAAACTGAGCCCGATACTTTGAACCCGAATGGTCACAGACAGGGACACGTGGAGCTGTAAGAGACACCCGCTACAAACAACAAACAGTTTCAAAGAAATGTGCACTTTGTACACCATGAAAAGGAAAACAAACAAAACCCAGGGCTAGAAACAGCTCCATTACTTGGCATTTTCAGAATGGGATCAGTGCTGGGGTGGGAATATTCTGTACAGGCTGCTCACCCTCGGGGGTATGTAGGGGTGGGGACGAGGGCTCACAGGGCTGCCCCGAGACGGCAGCTTTACGCTGGTAACAGTCCGATCGTTACTGGGATGGGCTAACGCAGACAGGGGCTGAAGCCGCTGCCACGGCCCCACTGGATTTTAAGCCACTAGCAGGAAACGGCGGCGGTTTGCAGAGGGAGCAGCGAGGGCAGAGGATTTTTGCTGGTGGAAGCCGGTTCTGAAACCACCGCTGAGGGTTAAGAGCAACACAACCCTTTGGGAAGCTGGGAAGACGAACCCCAGTGTGAGTGGATTGTAGCCACGCATCTGTTATCTCCAGGCTCCAAAAACCTTGCTCTAGTATTTTCCAATACTGTTTTCCACCCAGCTTCTCCACAATGCTCCCAGCTTCCTGCTGGCAAAGCCTCTCTGCCTGACTTTGGGCAGCAAGCTTCTCCTCAGATCCCTGTTTAATTAGAGGAGCCCTGTTAACGAGCTCCCTCTCACCACACACAGCTAGTCCTGTCTCAGCAGCTCACCATCCCTGCCCGCAACTCCACTCGGACTTTAAAAACTGCTGAATTCTTCCTGTGTTACTTCTACTTAATTACAGACATCACCCTGAAACTCTTCCACATGAACTCAGAGGCAACTCCTCTCCCGGCACAGCAGCAGCAGCCTGGAGTCACCGCTCCACAAAAAGCCGCAACGCGAGTCCCTTGCAGGCGTCCCCACCGGAGGTGAGGTGGAGAAGCTCTCGCTGACCTCCCACAGAGGGCTGTGGTGGCTCTGGGCACGTTTCTGCCTCTCTGAAGCAGAGCCAAGGGACTGCTGGGATCTACACCTGGACTGTCTGGTGTGCCGGGGTGAGAACAGGTCAAAACCAGGCCAGAGATATACTGACTTTCAGCAAGTGCCTGGGGAGAGGGCAACTGCAAACTACACTCGTATCCCCTTAGTTTAAATTGAACACGAAGTCTATGCTTGGGTGTTCTGCGGGATGGGAAGAGAGCACAGGCTGACCCGTGTCCTCCACGGAGCCTCACTCCTCAATCCTGCTCCTGGCCAGGGCACTGAGGACTGAGGTAGCCAGAAACAGAACAGTCCTGCTTGAAACAGGCCCCTAAAACGCATTAAAATACATAAAAACCTAATAAAAATAAAAAAAAAAAAAAAAGGAGAGGAGCAAGGTCCCAGATGCAGTATAAATAGCAAAAAGCAGAGCCATTTATCAGCATCTCCAAGAGGAACGCGCAGCCCGGCCAAAAAGACACCGCCAAAGGCAGCGAAAACCGCGCTCTCCTTTCACCAATTAGAAATTCAAGTTTAATGCCAAGCCCACAGAATGCCCAGTCTGACTGGTCTCTCAGGCAGAAACCGAAATCAGACACGTTGCCCTGTCTGAACCGAGCTCGGCCGCGCTGCAAGGACGAGGGGTCTGGACTAAGGCAGTGTCGCCGGTATCCGGGAAGGGCTCTGTGGAAACTCGGACGGACAGCTCGCGGGTGCCGGCGGGGGGAGGAGGGTTGTTCCTCGGGTGGAACGCACGGAGAGACAGAATCACCGCGACTCCATCTAACCGGATTACTTTGGAAAAGACAGAAATCTTACCCAAAAGGTATCCTAACAACCTCACGCCCTTGAGGAGTGGGGCGTTATGTAACGACAGACCTCAAAGCCATCCATTTCCAGAGCTATCACATACACATGTGCAATTACTGAATCTATTTACTTCTGCTTTGGATGCTGTACAAGAGTTTGAAGCCTCTCTCTTCCCTCCCTTCGTGTAAAGCTCACAGGGAGGTCTGACCTCTCCCCGCGTGAGGGCCGGCGCTCACACTCTCACCCCAAGAACTCTCACGCACCGACATTTTTCCTCTAAGCAATTTTCCATAGGGAGAAAAAAGAAAAAACACCCTGCGGTAATCGCAGCTCCAGCACGGCACTTCCACGTGAGAAGCAGCACACGGTTTCTGGAAAGGACTGAGTCAAGAGCACCATTAACAGATGTTTCCCAAACCTCTCCCTGCTCTGCTGCTCAGTGACGGGTACCCGCGGGGGGCCTGGATACCCAGAGGCTCCTCTGCGCTCTCGGCATGTTCAAGGCACTTTGGAAAGGCAGCCTAGAACATTTTGGGTTTAAACCAAGGAAGAACGACGACGAAACTGCAGATCACAGTAATAAAACTAGCAAAATACTAATAGCTACCCATCGCTTTCTCCTCCTCCGTATAAAAAGGGTTAACGGCAGAGACCCAGTGTACAAATACAAAAAATTGTGCATAATAAATGTACTATAATAGTGTACATACAGCATAAACCGTTCAATGAGAATGATTTAAATATACCTATTTGTCTCCTGACTGGGAAGGCAGAAGAATAAACTTCTATAAACCTAGAATATGCATCTGGACCCTTTCTGAGAGGTTGAATCACGAGCCAACGGTATCCCTGAAAATAAGCAGAGTCAAATATTTACTTAATGGAAGCCATTATTCAAGGGGTTGCTGGTTATGATAAACTAGGAGACAAAACCCACGCTATCTAAACTCAGCCTGCATTAAATCCAGACTGAGTTCTTCCCATCTCCTGATTTGCTGCTGGCACTGCTCTTGTTGGAGCCTGCTTTGGATTTCTTCTCTCGGGAACTGCCGGGATTGTTTTGGTTGTTGTAAGCCTGGATCGCGAGGTCCAGGCGCTCCTGAGCCACTTTGATTTCCCGCTGCAGAGTTTCCAGGTCGGCTGGAATGTTCTCCTCGTTGCTTCCGTACTGCTGTTCCTGAGCGATGTTGGCCTTGTTCTGTTTGTAGGCCATTTTGGCGTTGGACAGTTCCGTGTATTGCATTTGCTCCGGCTTCACTGTGATGTTGTAGCCAGGAGGAGCCGAGGGCGTGTTCCAAGTAAAGGGGTAGTTGTAGGTACCGGAGTCTTCCAGCTCCTTCCTCTTGCTGTTCAACATGTCCCGGATGGTGCCGAATCCCAGGTGGAGCATCTCCCAGACATTCAGAAGTAAACACATGCAGCTCACCCCGTACATTATGAGCAGGAAAATGGTCTTTTCGGTCGGCCTGGAAATGAAACAATCTATCTTGTGCGGGCACGGCTTCCTGCTGCACACAAAGATGGGGCTGACCTCGAAGCCGTACAAAAAGTACTGACCCACGAGGAAGCCGATTTCAAACGTAGTCCTGGCCAGAAGCTGCAGCACATAGATCTTCATGAGTCCATCCTCCCGGATTCGCCGCCTGCCATCGTGCTTCGCTTTGGCAGGGGGCTGCTGCTCCTTGTTCTCCCGCTCGCTCTCCAGCTCTATTTCTGGGTACATCATCGGGTCTTCCTCGTGGTCCTCCTCGGCTTCCTCTAAGCCACGATGCTGCTTCCAGCGCATGGAAAAGCTTTTGCTTCGGATTCTTCTGTCGGCTTCACTGTGTTCCACCATCCGGGCGATTTTATGGATGGCGTAGCCTAAATACATGACAGACGGAGTGGCAACGAGGATGATCTGAAAGACCCAAAACCTCACGTGCGAAAGAGGAGCGAAAGCATCGTAACAGACGTTCTCGCAGCCCGGCTGCTCCGTGTTGCACACAAACTTGCTTTGCTCGTCATAATAAATGGATTCCCCGCCCACAGCAGTGAGGACGATCCGGAACACGATCAGCGCTGTCAGCCAGATTTTGCCAACGAAGGTTGAGTGATTGTGGATCTCCTCTAACAGACGGGTCAGAAAACTCCAACTCATGGTGGTCAAGTAATTTTATCTAAAAAACAAACAACACCCCCCCAGGTGTTTATGAGTTGATCGGCTTACGCCTAAACGGTGCAAACATTCGACGGAGAGAGTCAGAAAGCTCCCCAGTTTGATAAGCAACACACAACCCCCTTTGCAGCATCACCTGCTATCGGGAAACTCCAGCTGCCGGAACTTGCTTGAAGACCCTACGTCTCCTCCACAGGCTTTTGAGAAGTCTGCGACAGAAAACCAGGAGCAGTTAACGGCCCTGCCGCAAACCGAACGCGTTGCTCTGTATTCCCAGCATTAATAAAAACATTTACAGCCCAGGCTGCAGTCTCCAAAACACAGCGGATGGCAAGATAAGCTCACGTGAAATTTCCTGGGCACTGCTGGCCACGTCCCACTGCTAACAGTGAGGTTTATTTTAACTGCGCGGAGGCGGCCGAGCCCTCTCAAAGCTTCACTGGCCACCTCGGCCGTAGCCCAGCGAGAGGAACGCTTCTCTCCGCACAGCAGCACCAGCTGTCTGAAGAGAAAATGAGTCCCCCAGCCCAAACCTGAGGAGCAAGCAACCGCTGTCACCTTTGATGGAAAGGCAGGACAAGGTGAGGCACCGGAGCAGAGCGACCCTGCGGGTCCAGCCTAGAGACTGGCTTTGTCCTAAGGAACATGTGACTTCTAACCTGACACTCAAACTGTTCTACAGATTTGGGTTCAGTCCCTTAGGAAGGGTCAAAATCTCCCTTCCAGGGGGAGAAAAGAGTTTGTATTTTGGATTGGTTTTGGGGAGAGCAGAAGGAAAGTCTGGTTTAAAAAAATTATCTGTCAAAAATTTTAGATGAGGTGCTAGATAGAAATGAAGATAAATTTGCAAACCTAACAGTAAAAAAACCCCCAAAAGTCAGCAGAAACTCAGAGCTGGCACCTCCGGGAAGTGTTACAATGAACAAAAGTAGTGACGTTACGGGCCCAGCTGGAGCTCTTCAGGGTGAAACTGGTAAAATACTGAGCACAGGAGGAACATTTGCCTTTGTCACAGCAGACACGGGGGCTAAGCCACCGTTCAGTCCTCCGATGAAGGCAAACGTTCGCTTCTCCAGCATTATTCAAAGACATTTTTACATCGGAACATTTGGTGAAAGAGCCTGAAACTGGAGCTGGACAAATCTCCAGCACTCTAATCTTCAGGTGATTTTTCTTAATTCTCAGAGAAATTCCAGGAGCCCAGAAGAAAAGACCAGTGTTTGCAACCATTCCACTTCTTCCAGTCAGTACAGAGTTGTTCGCAGGCAAAATAATGAAATTTGAAGGGACGTTATCAAGATGGAATTAAAGGACAGAGACCTAACTCCCCTCCTGGTGAAATTCAGTCTCTTTGAAAAGGTGACAGCACCGAGAGAACACGGACGGGCTGCGTAGGACGTTTCATTTATTACTTCATGACAGCGTGAGAAAAAAATAGCGCAAGAGAGTATTAAAAAAGCCCAAATTAAGTGGATTAAAAGTAACCAAGGTCTTGACGAATGATTCCCCCGTCAGAACCGAGATCAATTGCACGTAATTACAGCAAGTCGTGCAAAGCCCAGGAACAGGCCTGGCAACGAGGATGTTCTTTTCCCCCGAGTCAACCAGCAAATGGCTGCTGACAAAATCTGCAAATGGCACGGGAGTTTGCAGGTTGACAGATAAAGAAGAGAGTTACCAGCGATGCAGAAAACCCCCGACTGCTCGAGAGGCTGAGTGCGCTGAAACAAACCCGCCGCTCGAGCCAAGCTCAGTGCAGACCCCCAGCTAAGAACAGAACAGCAGCGGGTTGGTTAAAGGCGAGAGGAGTTGCTACTGGGGAGCTACTGGGGAAGGGAGCGAGGGTCCTGGTGGACAAGGGCCCGAGATGGAGCGGAGGTGGTTAATGTGACCCGTGTCGTGCGCAAAGCGGAGCCAGCAGGGTGTTCTTACCTCCTCAGTAGCCAGGCAGCACCCAATGCCCGCGTCCGCATCCTTCAGGAGTTGCTTAAACATTGGAGAGGGGACACTTGAGTCTTGAAACCAGCTGAAGAACAGGGAAGATGCCTGAAAGGGAGAGAATTAGAGAGTTCAATTTGTGTAGCTGGGAAACACAGGAAGAAAACAAATGATTACTGGTGAATCACTTCATCTGCCGATCACGCACGCGATTGATCCAAGGATTACAGGCGTAACAACCTCCACAACCATTACACCACAGGCAGAACTGGCTGAATTAATGTGTTTTTAACAGGCAGAAAGCTCAGAAGGTCCCAGTCCCAGCTCAGCACCATACTGCAGCGGGGCCTTCACGCTCTGAACCCCCATTTCAGAAAGGCACCAAGTACAGCTCTGCAACCCCGAGCTCTGCACTAGTGGGACGAGAGACAACGCCCCAGGCACCCACACGCGCAGGGTTTCCCAGTGGCTCGCTCAGGTGAGGACTCAAAATGGGTGGCAGAGCGAGTCTGGGAGTTCTCTATGTGCCTGAAGAGACTCCAAGATGCTGAACAGAAAAGGCAACCCCATGCCTGGAGCTGGAGATCACAGAGGTAGGAGCCACAGCACCCACATTCCCACCAAGCTGCGCTGCCAGTCTGGTCACCAAGCACGGGTGCCAACGGGACGACAGACAAGTTGCCAGCTGATGTGTTGTGACTCAACAAGTGAAAGGAAGACAAAACCCAGACAATCTGAAGAACGGGTCAATGTTCACTCACTGGAAACATCAGGGTCAAACTCTTTTCTAAAAGTCAACTACTAAATAAATTTGAGACTTTAATTAAACACTGTTGCCAATGTAGATGTAGGCTGAACGCAGGAACAAGCCTTTCCACCCTCAGATGCTGCCTGTGTTTGATCCCAGCGGTCAAGAACAGACAGGTCTGACATCAGTGCTGGTTTCACTAAGGGAAGGGACGCCGAATCTTTGCTTTCAGACGAGCTGCTGCCTCGACAGCTAACAAACCCTCCCGAGCTTTTCAGCAGCTTTGGGCGGCAGTCGTCTACCGGCAGCCCCGCGGTCAGTCCCGTCCTGGCCAGCTGTGGTGGGCAGCTCACTCCTTGGCACCCTGGCCACGTGGCTGCTCTGCCTGGCTTTGGAACGTGCTCCAGGAGAACGAAGAGGAGACAGGGCCTGGAGCCCACTGCTTCCAGAAACCAACAGCAGGACAAACCTACAGACACTGACGCCCCGAGGTTAACTGTGGCCTTTGGGTGAGAAGATGTGCGATCCGCCGCGGATCCTCTTCAACACGCAAGTGCCTCTTAGTCTACGTTTAGTTTTAGTCCAGAGCAGAGTTACTGACAGAAATACGTCAGAATCCATTGGCAGGCAAAAAACTTATTTTGTCTTTAAGGAACCATTTTGGTTCAAGCAAGACGAATTGTCTTAAACCTTTCTTTACACTGCAATGTTCAGCCCATCCAAATTAAACATAATACAAAAGCACCAAGTTCCCAGCAGAGTTGTGGCACTTGAAACAGGAATCCCTCAGTTTGGGGAGCTCGGCCAAGGCCAGGGGCTGCGTGTTCCTGCCTTTATGCCACACAGGCTACAGGACCCAGATACAGCTCAGTAACCTTCACCTAACGTACACTTGGCGTCTCCTGGATTTGTTGTTCTGACAACATTTAACTCAATAATTTTCCATTGTTTGAAATAAAAGTCTACGGAGGCTGACACGCGCCTGCGGAAGGCAAAGCGTCAGCACTTTCAGTTCATTTAAGCTGTGCCAGAAAGTGCATTTGAGGGAGACTTTCATCCCTTGTATTTGTCATAAGCTCATCCCAGCCCTTCCACAGAGAAGATTCCGATGATCAGACAGGAGACAGAATGTGAACACATGACCCTCACCTCTGAGAGGAACACACGACCCTCACCCTTGACAGGAACACACGACCCTCACCCTTGACAGGAACACACGACCCTCACCCCTGAGAGGAACACACGACCCTCACCCCTGAGAGGAACACACGACCCTCACCCCTTGGGAGGAACACACGACCCTCACCTCTGAGAGGAACACACGACCCTCACCTCTGAGAGGAACACACGACCCTCACCTCTGAGAGGAACACATGACCCTCACCTCTGAGAGGAACACACGACCCTCACCCCCAACATGACGCTGGTTCTCGCGCGCTTGAGTTCTGCAGACACTGACACCCAGAAAGGACAAAGAATCTGTGAGCTGGTACACGGGGAATAAAGAGCCCGGCTTTAGGTGAGGAGGTTGACTGTGGGAAATCTCTGGAGTTACTATAACACAGGCACGAAGGCCCCCTCGTGTGGATGTTCCCCTGTCCAGCCCACGTGTGGGTTTGGCCATGAACTGAATCAAGGGGTTTATTTCACCTTATTTCAGCTTTCTCCCCGACATGGGTTGGCCTCCCACCAGTCAGGGAGGGATGAATTGCACTGCAGAGGAGCGGTACCTTAACATCCTGCCTTCAGGAGAGGGAGGATGGACAGTGGGACAGAAGGAAGCTGGACAGCTGAGCTCCTGGGTGCCGGTGGGATGGCAGCAAACCACAGCCTGGCTGCAAGAACTTGAGGCTCAACCAGGCCAAGTGCAAGGTCCTACCCCTGAGTCAGGGCAACCCCTGGGGTCAGACCAGGCTGGAGGGGAAATGGTCGAGAGCAGCCCTGGGGAGAAGGACCTGGAGATACTGGAGTATGAAAAATGGGACACGAGCTGGCAACGTGAACTCCCAGCACAGAAAGCAAATTGTGTCCTGGGCTGCATCAAAAAGTGTCCAGCAGGTCAAGGGAGGGGATTATTGGGGATCCCCAGCACAGCAGAGACAGGGACCTGCTGGAGCAGGGCCAGAGCAATGCTGGGAGGGCTGGAACCCCTCTGCTGGGAGCCAGGCTGGGAGAGCTGGGGGGGGTTCAGCCTGCAGAGGA
>JANHGN010009093.1:0-22280 GCA_024605025.1 Megaceryle maxima
AATATACAATACAATATACAATACAATATACAATACAATATACAATACAATATACAATACAATATACAATACAATATGCTATATTTTGCTCACTCCCCCAACTCCTCAAATAACTTGTGAGCTATTACATGAAAATATAGACTCTTCTGGAATGAATTATAAATTACCTCAGAAATTGATGGCTTATTTTACTTAAGCTGGGAATATATAGTCATCATTTTCTAAAGTGTTTGTTCTTAAACTAATGTTTTTCTGGGATTTTGAGGGAGCCTTTTGGGTCAAAATACTCTCCAAAGGAAAGATGTGTAAGACCAATTCAGCTGCTGGTTTTTTTTTTTCAGGCTCAGCACAGAAACAGTTTTTGCATCCTGTCTTGCTTAATAAAGAAGAGTCATCAAAGATGTTTTGTCTTTTAATTTTGGTAGCGATCCATTTAGTGGATTCCTTTGCTTTATTAAGGAACAGGATGTGCCAATTGCTGGTGAGGAAAACTCAGCAGTGGATGTGGATTATTCTGATATCATATGTTGTCACCAACAGTTTTGTTGATAAGCAGCAAGCAAACTACAGCTTACTTAAATTGTAGCCTTATAACTCTACTTAGAAGAAATAACAGCAATCCTTTTTTTGGTATTGAAAATCAACAGGTACAACTGAAAGTAAATCCACTGAATTTTGATGTAAAGACTTCTCTCAGTAAGAGCCTGTGCTTCAAGAGGACCTTGTGTGACTGTGTCTAGGCTGGTAATTGCCTGTCGCCTGTGAATATTGCAAAATGTAACATTCTTGGACAAGAAGTAAGCACAGGCTGGTTTTGTTCCAGTTTCCTGTGCTGTGTGGCTGCTCACTGGAGGATACTGTGTGTAATACTGAAGCGAACGTTTTGCTTTTACACACGTCTGCCCTTTGAGCATGCTACTGCTCATTGTGGGAAATCAACAGCATTGATCCATAGGAAAAGAAAAATCACTCGTGCTGCTTAATTGCTTCTCCGACTGTTCTCTGATATCCAGCAGTTTCCAAAGCCTGCTCCTGTGGCATGACAAAAAGTACTTGGGTTTGATGTGCTTGATAAAGACAGAGAAGTACATCACCTTAATATGCTATGGATCGATTAAAAAAAGGCACAGGATCTTTCATTCCACTGCCATACAAAATACACAGAGAAAAATCAATGGTAGCTAGATTGGAAAGGACAAAACTGGAGGAGTGGGAAAGGGAATATGTTCAGTTTTCTCGTGGGTTTGAGTAAGATAATGAGGAGAGAAGGGTGGACACAACAGAAACAAGTGATTCAGAAAACGTGTGCTGCTTCTTAGGATAAGGTGGTGAGGCAGAAAGCTTGCTTTCCTCATGGGCGGTAGCATGATAGAAGTATTTATTTTCTGAAAACTCTAAGCTTTCTTGATGTATACTGCTGTTTCCCAGATCTTATGTACTGCATATCTGTAACATTGTTCATGTGCATTAGTTGACACAGAGTCTTCCTTAGTGTGCCAGGTGTACTGCCAATAACCGGGCAGTGTTTTTTATCACAGAATAAACTTTTATGGACAGTAATTGTAGATGAGGAAGGACCTTGGAGACAGAGGTCAGTGTTCTATGGCATGTGAATGAAAGGCAGCTTAGAGACCAGGTGGCATGTGGTGGCTGTGCACCCTTAGGAGCCTGGAGTGACTGCTGTCTGAAATGGAAAATCTTTTGTCTGCCTCATCTGTGGCTTCCATTGCACTTGGTGGGAGCTAGGACAACTTCTACTTCTCAACATTAAGTCTCATATTTTAGATAAAAGAAGCGAGGAACTATAAATGAAGTCTCAGTGAATATCTTCTTTCAGTATCAGTGCAGGGCTGTGGTTCCAGTTTAGTGTTTTTACAATTCCCACTGTAAATCAGAATATTTGGCTTGTTTCTATATGGCAGTTATGAAATATGCTTCCACAGTAGAAGGAAAGATGTAAAAATAAAAAAATTAAGATTTCAGTTAAACTTTGTTACACTCTGTATAGTCTAGCACGTTTAGTTTGTCACCTTTCAGTAATACACATGCTACACAAGCTGATCATTAGTGGGGAAAATTGCTAGTGTCTTGTTCGCAAAAGCATTCAACGTCTCTTTAAAAATTATTCTATTGAATCTCTTGACACTCTTCAGAAAATTTCAGCTCATCAGTTAATGTTGGAAGTGTCAGTGATGTCATCCCATTGCAAGAAAAGTGCTTGGTTATAAAGTTTTATGTCTGTGTTTCTCCTTTATGCAGCCTTGTTGCAGCTCTTTCTCTTATTGCAAACATGACAGGAGAGGCTGAACTCAAGGTACACAAAAGCACAAGCGCATGAACACGTGTGACTAAAAATCCTCAGGAACAAGAGGAGAAATAATCAAGAATAAGTAGGAATCTGAAGAGTCTCAAAGTATAAAGAGCTGAGAAGCATTAGAGCACAAGTATTTGTTTAAAAAAAAAACCCCACAAGTTCATTTTCAGTTGATGCTTTTGGTACTGGCTCCTGGTTAACAGAAAGCTGATTTCCTGCAAGCTTCCTTATTCCTGTAGTTTTATTAAAGTCAAGGACATAAGCTGTTATGTATTCCATGAGTTGTACACAAAAAATAATTTCCTTCTAAAATTTTCATTGTTTGGATTGCTGTATGTGGAGGAAATCAATAGGAAAGCATATTCAAGGAAAGCACCTTGCTGTAAAAAGCTTTGAAGTAAAATATAAAATAGAGCTCCTTTTCTGTCTCTTTCTTCTATGAAAAGCTGACTGACTGCTATTTTGAAGAATACTAGTTTAAGATTGAAAAGACAGCCATTTGTACGTACACAATAATAGGAAGGTTTGATTATAAAAGATTTTTGACAGAAGCAGTTGGACCTCTTGATTATTTTATTTTCTTGCTGTAAGCCTAATAAACAATTTCATTATGCTATCTTGACTCTTGGTCACTATCAACCTTTAAAAAGACTGTTTAGTTACAGTGCAGGCTAGAATCATTATCAGTGAGCCATAGCCTTCATCAAACCAGAGGCAGTGTTAATTGCACTATCCATTTCTTGGGTGATTAAAAGATAAATAAATCTAGCAGTCGAATTAAAGCATTATAACATTACGTGAAGGATATTTATCTTATGCTTTATTTTCCTTCACTAGCCACGTGTTGTTTGAACATCAGAGATATTTCCTTGTAAATGTTGACTGGGTATGCTTACAGGCTGTATTTCTGATTATAATATTTAGTAGTGGATGGGGTTGAAGAAGGGAACTGCAGAGCTGGTTTTGAAGTGGCATTTCTCCTTTTGTCTTTACAGTGGTTGGTATTGGAAAAGGAACAAAAATGCTGAGAACTATGTTGGCAGGTTCCAAGGTAAGGAATGCGAACTGACTTGTATTAGTGTTTGTGGGTTTTTTGTTTGTCTGTTTTCTTTTTTCCTCCAATGAAGAACTACATCAACATACAAATACCTCGGTGATCCTGCTTATTTAGTCTAAATGTTTACTTTCATTCCTTTTTGTATTTAGTCAGAAATTTGATATTAAGAATTTTACATCCAGAATGATTATTTTTAAAACTGCTTGTCTTGTTGTTTTTTTTCTACAAAATGTTAATAAAGACCAAGTTTCTATTTTACAGAAAGATTTCTATACTATTTAGTATTTTCAACCAAAAAACAACCAACCAAACAAACAAAATAAAACCTCACCAAAACCAAAGAAAACAAACACCCAAACAAAAAAACTCAAGGAGTAAAACTGTAATGAAGATGGCACTCTAAGTGCTGGTTTTGGGATGAAATTGTGTATCGTGGTTCCGGTTTTAGTCATTTTCCTTATGTGTAGATAACATAGTTGTTAGTTAGCTTGCAGTAACAGATGGTCTTTATTTCTTTTCTTTCTTCTTGAATATGATGAGTCCTTAAGAGGCACCTTTTGGAATTAAAAGTATTTTGCATTTGTGATAGTAGCTGTGCTTCCAGATTGCAGCTCCTGTAGATGGGTGTTCTGTAGATGCAGAGATAGGCACATGTAAGAAGCCAAAGGTAAGAAAAGCCCTGTGGCTGCATGAGGCAGTCCAGACTGGAGCCCTGACGGATAGCAGGCTTGTTCATTGCTGCTTTTGATTAGTTGTACTATGTCTTTGGTGAGTGCACTCCAGATTGTAAATGTGACATACACAATCAAGTGCATGTACTCTCAAGAATAATTTTCCACTGTTGATTCCTCTTTTGCAAGTAAAATCCTGTGGTCTTAGTCATTATTTTTAAATGAGAAGTTTAGGTAAGAATGACAGATGCAGAAATCAATTAAGCTTTCCAAATTTCATCTTATGCCCAAAGAAAGTCAATAGTGGGCTCAGCAAATTGATAGCCTTTCTAATGCATTTTATTGTGCTATTTTTCCCATTCTCTTCAGGTCTGAACACTTAAGCTCTTTACTGGTACCGAACTGATAGCTTGAGGTAGAATTTGATTGACAATCTTCAGTTCAACTCAAAGGCATCTAATTTGACAGAAGGGAACACCACAAGGGTATGTCCAGAGGATAGCTACCAAGCTTGTGAGAGGTTTAGAGAACAAGTCATATGAGGAGAGGCTGAGGGAGCTAGGTATGTTTAGTTTGGAGGATGAGGGGGGATCTCATGGCCCTCTACAACTACCTGAAAGGAGGTTGTAGAGAGGTAGGGGTTGGCCTCTTCTCCTTAGTAACTACTGACAGAACCAGAGGAAATGGTCTGAAGTTGCAGCCGGGGAGGTTTAGATTGGATATTAGGAAGAAATTCTTTACAGAAAGATTGGTGAGGCACTGGGACAGCCTTCCCAGGGAGATGGTTGAGTCACCATCCCTGGAGGTATTTAGAAACGGGTAGACCTGGTGCTTCAGGACATGCTCTGGTGGCAGGCATCTAGGGGGTTATTTTGCCTTTTTGAAGTTGTGTTTGATCAGGGTATTTAGGTGTTTTTTTGTTATGGGTATGGTTGGACTCAGTGATCTAGGAGGTCCTTTCCAACCATGAATATTCTGTGATAAAAGGGCGTAGCTGTAAATCTGATCCAAAATTTCCTGTAATCGTGTCTGTCTCTTCACTGACTGTAATGGGCTTGCATTTGGTTTATTAGGACCAGATTTCAGAGGCATCTGTCTTCTGAAACATGTAGTAAGCAGCTGGAGCTGGGTTTACAGAGGAAGTGTAAGCAGTTACCACCTGACATCTTTCAAAAAACTCTTAATTTACCTTTAGTATCTCAATGTCTTTAAGTTAAGTCATCATAACAATGTGTGAGAATTGTTGGTTTAAAAACACAAAACAGTTGAAGTATCTCTTAAGCTGATTTTCACAGTGTAAACCACTGTGATGGATGAAATAGTTTCAGCCTTTTTGGCAGAAGAGAGTATTTGCAAGTTCCTTGGCAACTTTACTGTGAAGTCCTGTAGCCAGTAGAAGTGCTACCTAGCCAAATGTTGTCCCCAGGTAGCTCAGGAAAGCTTATAAATGCTGCTGCAAGGGAGATGAACACAAAGGAGAAATTGGAATGAGGGTGCAGTCTGGTAAGCAAGCCCAGCTAGATCCATCATCTCTCACCTGGCCTTGGATTGGTGTGGTCTTTAGGCACTTGATTCAGTCAGGAAAGCAAAGTTAAATCCTTACAGTGGATCAGTTCTTCCACTGCTACTGTTAGTGTGTTATGATGTGGTGGAGAGTGTGAGGTGAGGTAGCTCAGATCCATGCTAGGTGGCATGGCAGTCATGAGCCTTCATGTGGAGTTTGGCTTGTCTCTGCTTTCCTATCTGATATTTATACGTAAGTAAATTAGGCATGAAATAATTTGAGAGGCTTAAGAAAACTGAAGGATCTCCCACAGATACCTGCTGTTATGTTTTTTTGACCACACTGACAGCAATGGCTCATAATGTGGCAAGAGATCTGATACATCTAAATCCATGACTGTCTAACTGGTTTTGAGTATTGTAAAAATATTGTAAAAAAACATCCCATACCATGTGCTAGGAGTTTATACTCTTACTTCATCTACTTCCCACTGTGGATGCTGAAGAATTTGTTGAAGTGTGATGTTTTTCTTTTGTTTCTTTTATTACTGTAAAGGTTCAGATGAACTGTCACCCTCTCTGGTTAGGATTTACTATTTGGTTATGGGAATGTATCTCGTGAAGAAATAGTTCAGTCTGTCATTGTTGGCAGCAGAGCCAGGCTGAGTGGCCAAAACATATGTTACTGTGATACGCTCCATACGGTGGCTCTGCCAGAGATTGGACTAGTTCTGATTTTTTCCCAAACGTTGTGTGAAACTTTCCTGACTCTGTGTGGCAGTTCTGAACATTATCACTTGATTTGCAACTTGTACACATTGTACAAGGAGTGTTACTCTTTTGGTGTAAACGTAGCTCTCCATTTGTTTGACCTCCTTA
This sequence comes from Megaceryle maxima, assembly GCA_024605025.1. Lineage (NCBI taxonomy): Eukaryota > Metazoa > Chordata > Aves > Coraciiformes > Cerylidae > Megaceryle > Megaceryle maxima. The sequence goes on from JANHGN010009093.1 coordinate 6,425, forward strand.
TGAGTTAACTCAAAACAAATAGAAATGTGCAGCCAAAGGCAATACCTACTTAGTATTCCAGATTTCTCATTGAATTCTTAATATTTATCCAGAAATAGAAAAATGTGCAAGCTGGCTTAGATTTTATTTCCTTATTTTGTTTCAAATGCTCTAAGTGGGGCGGGGGGAAGCTGAATCCTCTTGGATCTGCAATTTAAATACTGAGCGTTTAATATATGTTCCCTGGGAGAATCACTTTACCTTCTTGCGTACTGGGTCTTGGACTTAGTCTTGCTTAGACTTTTTGCACTGCATTATTTTAAAAATGTTTTTATCGTGTTTGCAAAATAAAGATAGTAAAATGAGAAAATATTTCATACTTCACTAGTAAAATGAATATGATGGGGGCAGACCAATTTTTATTATGGTAAATTGTTTCCCAACAACTCAGTCTTATGGGTGACTAGTCTGTCTCAAAACACAATTGTAGAAGTGATTTTTGTTTGGGGAGGAAATGGGTTAGAAAATGCTAGCTAGCAGCACAGTTTCCAAAACAGTAATCCTGTTTTAAAACCTCTAATCTACCAGAATGTGCTGTTACATAGAAGCAATGAGGGAAATGATCAGGGACTCATCAGCGGGGAAAAGTAGGAAGAGCAATGAACAATTAAATTCTTCATTATTCTAATACTTTCCATTGGGAGGAGATGTCTTCAGACATATACAGCCTTTATTTTTAGGTGGGATAAAACAGGATAATTGAAATTTTCAGACTTCAGTTCTGTACTTAGTTTCCTGTTTTTCAGTGAGGTAACATCTGGTTCACCCTAAGAGAGTTTGTCATACTAGTGTGAATGAAGCCAGAATTTGACCATCCATCAAACCATGCTTGAAACGACTGCCTCTTGATGAGATTGCCTCTTGATGAGCAGAAACCATGGGCATATTGGTTCTCTCTGAGGATGCAACTTCTTGTCATGGTCCACATACAGTCTGAAATGCCAAGTGCTCAGTGATGTGAGGAGAATTGCCCAAGCAGCTTGTGCTGGTTGCATGAGCTTAGGCAGGGATTAGTTAAAATAGACAGTTTAAGCTCAAAAGTTCTAGTTTCTCCAGAATGAAACAATATCTAAATTAAATAATCACCAGATAGAGTAAAATCCAAACTCCAAATAATCACAAGGGCTAGAAAGGGAAAAACAGGTTATGGAAAGAATGAAGGTACTTCCATGACCTGATATATGACAACTTTCATTTATTATATTTATTAAATTTTGAGTTCTTAGGAGTCCTGGGTGAAAGATGAGTGCCATTTCAGTGATCAGGTCTCCGAACTTTCCAGTCGTGCTTGTGTCCTATGACAGAGGGCCTGCCTGAGCACGAGTTGGTTCAACTCACATAAGAATATTTCACGGACATGTAAATTACTTCCTACAGTGTGATTCTGGGATTAGAGTTTGTATATTGCAGAAGTATTTCTCTAGAGGGTTGGCAACAGATGCTGTGGAACAAAGTATCCATAAAGAAGGTTGCTTCTTTAGCACCTGTGATTATCTTTCTGCCTTAAAAATTAGGCTTTAATTTGTTTCCCTTAACTTCTCAAAAATAAAGGTTGCTAGCTTGTTTCATTATTATTTTTTTAATTAAGTCTTTAGCTTCCATCTTCTACTATGAGTTCAATGAATTCATAATGCATTAAAAAGAACATCTAGTAGTTTTATACAGAGCTGAGTTAATGAAGTGTTGTCTTGTGACTGTTTACAGCTCGTTAGATGCCAAAGTCCCGTGTGGGCATTACTTCCTCAGTAATACAGTGGAGCTCCCTTTGGAGCTTTTTCTTAGTGGAAGGTACAATAGAGTTACTTCCTGTGTCTGTCTATCTTCAGGAGGCTTGTAAGAACTCGGCATCTCTGAGACCTCTTCTGCCAATATTTGTCTGTTTGCAGTTTAACCTGCACACCATGATGGTGTAAGCAGTATTTTTTCGGAAATCCTAAATTTCTTTCTAAAGAGCCTTGCTGTGGCTTTTGGTTCAGTTTTCTTTTTAAATGTATTTCAAAACCAGTTTGTGCTCCAGTTCATGTATGTGAGTCATGAATGCTAGAAAATTGAGCTGACTTTCCTTTTGAAGGATCCTCTTGGTGGTGTGTGCTATTACTTTTAATCTTAAAAATTTCTCTGCAGTGTCACCAGCTGAGCCCTTTTCTTCATCGTGCTTTCTTTTGGAGCTGGTAAAATCAAAACTACTTATTCATACAGTGCATAGTGATGTGTTCTGTTTTCTTTTTTGTATTCTGATATTTTTCACGTACTCTTGGAAAGGCAAGATATGTGGGTAGTGGCAATACTTTTTATTCGATTAATTGGTATAGTATAAAAAAACTAGGTGTTTGGGTATGCAAGCCCTTTCTCAGATCTAAAATAGAAGCCACGGACTTTGAAATGTATTTCACAAAACTCTAAACAAATCTGAAGGAGGTATCTTTTAGATCATTTCTAAAAAAAAAGTAGTTAATGCTCATGACTGTAGTATACCAACAATTCTGTGTGGGCAAGCAGTTGTAGGTAAGACCCTAAGACTGTTCCACACAGATGGGCTACATTTTATTACCTGCTTTAATAAAATAGACTAAAACCAATTTATCTCCTCTGTGGGGTAGCAAGGTTTTGTTTATAACCATCAGCCAATCTTCCAGTCACAAGGCAAAGGGGGCTGTTATTGTCTGCTTGATCATTCTTCAGATCTCATCTTGCTTGTGTTCATCTGTGTTTTTCATTGAGCTTTTGCTTCCAGACTGCAGTATTATCACGTCAAGCTGTCTATGTTTGTCTTGGAGGAATCCAAGTAAAAGTGGTTTGTTTGCTCTTTAGCTCTTTCCCTAGGAAATTTTTCATCTGCAGCACCTTCTCATTTTTCACTCTGTGGTTCATGCCCTTTTACATTCTCACACCTCTTTGTTTATGGTATCCCATCCACAGTAACCAAGGGTCTGACTGAGTTTCTATTTGTATTGAGATGGGAGGGGTAACAAAAAGAGTGCAGTTTGTGACCTGCTCATTTAAGCAAAATGGATTGTAGCTACACAAAATGTCATTACTTTGCCTCTGTTCAAGCCCAAAGGAATTACAGTTTCCTGACAAGGGAGGTAGGAGAGGAAAGGAGGAGAGATGATAAGGTTATCTCCTAGGGGAAGAGAGAGCCTGGTAGATTATAAGTTGTGGCATGTGAAGGGGTCAGTGTGAGGTAATGTTATAGTGTGCCATAAATCCAATATCTCTATTGAGCCTATGTTGGTGGGTTTTTTTGGACCCAGTGGAGTTATGAATTTTAGTTCCCAGGCTTGTTTTGAAAAGTGTTTTATAGGTTTCCCTTGAGGAACAGGACTGGCAGATCAGAGATGGAGTGATTGCTTTATGAGAGATGTTAACCCATGAGCAGATGGATGTGTTCCAGCCCTCGTAGACTGGCTAGGCGAATTCTTCCTGACATGTAGTGGTTGCTTAATTTCACCCATTTAGTTACCATTTTGTGTAGTAGATGAAGCATATTATATTGCTGAAATATAGGACAGAGAAATCTTCACATTTCTATTAAATGATATTTATAAAGTTATTGTGCAAATATTCCAAGGAATACTTGCTTGTATATTTGCACGATACAATGAAAAGATGTCATGTCTCTTAATAAAACTTGTCCTACTTAATGTCTATAGTCTGTAACAGCTATATCAAAGCCCTACTACAGTAGTTTGCTTTTTCTTTTAACCACTACTGACACCTGAGAGAGTTTTTGCAGAGCAATAACTTTCTGTTGTAATTCCACATCCTCTTTGCAGAGCAGAGGAGGTTGGTTGAGAGACCCATTGTTGTTTATGCAAACTTAGCATTGGCTTCTGTGCTGTGTGTTATTTTACCTTCCTGACAGTGAATTTCTTATTCCCAGAGTGCCTCAAGGTATTGAATAGAGATCAATGTAATTTTATGAAAGTATGGTTGTCTTCCTTATTTTGTCAGAAGGAAAATGCTTATATAAGAAGAAGACTGGGAAAATGCATAAATAGTGTTGGTTTTGATGTGTTTTGAGAATGTGTAGAAGGTGTTATATGAACTTGAAGTGGTGTCTGTACAAAACAAGATGCACTGAGAGAATGTTAAGCCTGCACGGTGGAGGATGGAGAAAAAAGGAAGGGCTAAAGTGTTAGCTGGATAAAATGGTCTTAAACACGTGCCTTGCACGTTACACCCTGTTGGCATCTTTAATTACCTGTTACTGCAAAACATGTATTTTTTTAACCTGCTTTTTTGGTAACAAATCATATAAAGACATGAGACTGATTTGTACATCTGCTCTTTCCTGCCCTGCTGGGTATCCCCAAAACAAAGTTGCAGCAGAAGCAGCTGTAAATAGTGTAGATACACACTCTTCTGCAGTGGTACCATTAGTAAGCTGGCTTAACATGCCGTGTATTGCTCTGAGTCTCTTTTATGCTCACCCCAGAGGGCTAATCTATTAATAGCTTAGCTTCATGCTCTATTAATATTCACCCTTTTAAAAAACTGTTGAAAATCTTGAGGAGACTGCACCTATTGTGCTGCAGAAATTTTCCACCAAAAATGCAGAATATTTTAAGAGCATGCTCTAATGATTTTTCTGTCCTTCCATTCATGAGGTCAGTGTTGCCTTCTTTCCTCTTGACCTTTCTGTAACTGTGTGTATGTCTGTGCTACATGTACAGTTCTTGCTTGCATTCATTTGAAAAAAAAAAATCAAGACAGCCACATGGCTTTTTTTCTTTTTCTTAATAAAAATCGCCGGGAAAAAAAAAAGATGTTAAGAGATTTAAACTAGTCATTCTCCACTGTTTTTTATTGTGTTCCTTTCTAGTAATTTGGAGATGCTCTTAGCTCTGCTTTTTAGAATTTACTGCATCTTGGCCTTAACAATGTCTTTGAATTCACCTAAAGGCTTTCATGCATTCAGTTTTATCTGTGAGTGTGTATGTATCTATTAAGTCGTACCCCTCTGAAAGGACTGGCTTTTATCTCTGGGCAGAGAATTATGTATTTCCTTAGAACTCTCTTTCTCAGATAGAAGCTGAAGGTAATCTTTGTTTATTTTGTGTAATCTGTGGTGTAAGTGCTATAAGACAGAATGAGGAAACAGGTAAAGAACAAGTATTAAAGCTGAAGACAAAATTTAAGAGCCAACCTGAGATATTTTGGTGAGTGGAATGGGTTTCCACAGAGAGCAAGCGTCAGAAAGATTTACTTAAAGAGGTTACAAGCAGCCACTTTTGCACATTAACCTGTATCCCCTCTTGGGTATTGTGAGCCTGTATTGTATTTAAGTGATGCCTGGCCATGGTGCTACCTCTAGTGACCTAGTGTTCCTGTTACTGTTGGGATTGTTTCCCTGCCTGACCCCTTTCCTGCCCTCCCTCTAACACCAAAATTTAAACTTGCTGCAGTTTGTAGCTAGCACCTTAAAGGTTTCTGAACTCCAGGTAAAAGTGTCTTCTGTGGGTTTCCATATTGCAGGTGGTTCTAGTCCTTCACATGGAAAATGTAGTCACCCCATATGTTTGAACTTTTTAAATAAGCTGACAGAAGAGGTCAGAAAATCCTGTTAAACCAAGAGTAAAGATCAGATAGTTCTTCAGCTTTGACAGTACAATTACTGCATCTAGCAGTAAATAAATTTTAGTGCAGGCTTAGCACAAAGTCAGCTTTTTCTTTTAGGAGGAAAAAAAAAAGAAAAGAATGGTAGAGAAGTTGTAATCTTTGTGTATACTAAGAGGACGTGTTTGGTGTTTGATAATTTTGGATTTGCTCTGTCGTAAAATATGGAAGTCCCCCCCTCATCCTGCAGTCTTTATTTTCCCTCTGTGCAACCTGCTTTTAAGAGATTAGGGCTCTGTGCTTTTAATATATTGGAATCTGCTTAGTGAGAGTGCTTTGTTTTGGAAAATAATGGAAACTATGGCAACCCTTGGTTTTTTTCCAGCTTATTTGTCTACCTCATGTACTCTTCTGGTTTGGTGGATGATTAGCATACTGGAAACCACTGGTAGCTGCTAATGTTATACAGACAGCAAATAAAAGTTATGTAAATATCAAATCCAGAGCCCCTTGATTGTACTTTAGAAATCATTGCACATAAACTGTAAAACTGAGAGTTTAAGGCCTAAGTCTACAAAAATGTTAAGTGATTGCACCAAGCATGTTTGGCTCAGAAGCACTAATTCTGATCAGTGCTCGTCTGCTCTGTGTTTTCTCTGATTTCTTTCAGGTTCTCTAGACCACTGTTTGTTTTGGTTGGTTGATTGGTTTGTTTTATGTTCCCTCAAATTTGCCAGCCACACAGAGACATCAGTTTACATAAATTGCCTTTCTGTTTCTATGGCTTATGGTTTCCCTTTCCCAGCTTCCAGTCTCTTGCACAGGGGGACTGTAGCCTTTATTTATTTATTTATTTTCTTTTTACACTTCTGTGTTTAGTTGCAGCTGTGATTAGAAAATGGGTCATCCTTGGATGAACTCCTATGAACTACATCTTCCAGAGAGCTTGCTTGCCTGGGAAATTCTTGCAATGGGAGCCATCTTAAAATCTTCCTGACAGCTACTAGTGACCTTATTTCATAATTAGTTGTGTTTCTGTCTAGCTCTTCCAAAGTGTTGCTTCTTCATGTTGGAAAAAGCTTTTAAAACATGTTATAATTTATGATTTCAAGTCTCTGGCTTCTTTCCAAATAAAACTTTGTATCAACAGTTAAAACTGAGATGCTTCGTTCCATGGTCTGTCTGGCATTTGCACTGCTAAGTGGGGCAGACATGCCTGGCAGTCAGCCCAGGGGCTTCAGCCTCCACAAGCCCCCCTGAGTGCATTGTGCAGCCCCTTGAATGGGAGGGGATTCTTCTTCTTTCTCCTCCTCTTACTCCTTTCACACTTAATAGGTAAACAGATAAAGACTTGCCTTTTTCTCTCTCTCTTCCTGGATATGCTTCCCCTCTCCGTGTTAGTATAAGGGTTTCTGGGAAACTGGATGTGCCAACTGATAGCTATTCTTTTCCTACAGCATTGTCGTATACATCATATGGTTTATTAATTACAAGAATTTTGACTGCGACCCTGTGGTTGTCACTCTAAAACAAAATTGCTCTTCCCAAGATCTGTCAGATTTATTTTTTTAGGGGGTGTTTGTGATTTGTTTCTTGTAGGTTCCTGTAATCCTGTTCTTTCTCCAATCCTGACTTATATGGTGTGTTTCCTTCTAGTCATGTGTATGGTAGCAAATATATGGCTGACAAAGCACTTGACTTTTTCTGGTCTTGTTGAGGTTGCGTCCACATCCTCCAGAACTGTGTGACAGAGTTCTTGCATTATCACTGACAGAGTGCAGTGGTTTGTCACTGCAAGGTGTCTTTGTAAGGTTGTCTCCACACTCATATGAATGAAAGAGCTGCTTATATTAGAGGGCTCCTGATCACTTTGCTGCCTTTTGTTTCGGTTGATGTAACATCAAGGAAGTGGTCTTCTAGATGGCTAAGAGACGTAGCCTTTTTTTTTTTTAATTGCAGGATAGTTTTGGAAAGATCTATATGCCTTTGGGGTTGCTGTACAATTGTAAGGATCTCTTTGGGACCTTGCAGACCACCATTGGAAGCTAGGATTAATGCATCGTACTGCAGTGCCTGCAAGTTGTGACTGGGAGTGTTTGATCTTAGCTTTTAATGCTCTACACTTGCATGTTGTGAAGTCCCATAGGGAGGCTGAGATGTGGCTTTTAATCTTTAAATGGTTTGGGTCCTGGTCTCTTGATGTGAGTAGGGGGCAAGGCCATAGGGGCCATTGATTGACAGCGTGTTCTTGACTCACTGCTGATATGGGAATGTTTCCTGTCACAGTCTGCAATTGCCAGGCTTTTCCAGTGCCTGCAGCACCTACTACCTTGCTTTTTTTGTTTCAGGTTGAGTGGGTTGAAGGCAGCGTGGTTGTGAGCAGTTGCTGTCTGTGTTCCTGCAGTGATTTGTAATTTGAGAGTACAGGAAGAATGTCCCTAGATGTATTTTATAAAATTGGAAGAAATAAATGGTTGCCCACACAGGTGAGAAGAGGTCACCAAAGAGTTATTAAATGACTCAGAATCCATCGCGTGCTTCTGAGGGCAGTGTGAGTTAGTCTAAAGAGAGTTGATGCTGAATTTTGACACAGAATAAGAGAACGATGGATTAAGCCTGGACTCTCATGTTATCTTCTACAGGCTCCAGGTCCTGCACACTAACAAAGGCAAAGTAAACCCTATTAAGTGGATAGTAAGAAATAGGATATATAATTGTAGATACCCAAGGGCACTCCAGAGACTGATCATAAACCAACTATAATTTTTAATTTCCTGACCTGTTGTAGCCTTTTTTGTGGATTACTACATTGCTGGCTTGAGTCTTTTGTGACTCATTAAAGGCTTCTGTAAGAAGTGGGGACTTGTGACTAATTTTTAAGGATGCTCTTTCTGCAAACTGGATGGATTTTTGCCCTTTTTGCAGAAAGGAAAAGTCAGATGTTGAGATTTGAATTGTATTGTTCATATAGTTTGGGTCTGATGATGATATCTCTGTTGTTGGTAGGTCAACTATAACATGTTATTGTAACAGACAGCCTGAAGCAAGATAGCCAAAAGCAGAATTGAGAGGAAGAAAATAATTCAAACTGAAGTAGTATCAGTACTTTGATTTGGAAGCGTCTGAAGATGGTGTGTGAGCTTTCATACTTTCACATTTAGAGTTTTACTGAGCTGCTGAGATCGTTCATCATGCTCGAATTATGAAGATCTACTCATATTTTTTTATTAACCTCTGGAATAGTTGCTGAATAGTGACTCTTTCCAGCTATGCTATTAAATGTTAAGAACTAGATCATTAAATATCTCAGAGAGCAGTCAATTTTATGGTCCTAAAAGCAGATAATATACTTTAAAGTTTATTTAAATATTTGTTGTGGAGCAGCCTTCATTCGTTCTTCCTTTCATTGCTTTTCCATGCATTCCAAAAATATGCATTCTTCAAAACTTTTATTTTAAAATGCCTAATTTTGCTGATTTACCAGGGGATTCAGACATCTGCAATATTTCAGGAAATAAAACAGTAGCCTTAATGTAGTAAGCAAAGAATACAGTTAATTTTATAGTGAAGTCTGCACTTCACTGCCTTTTGTCTGACTATTCCTACTGCTTCCATTTTGTGGCAGTTGCTTGAAGGAATACATTGAAATGGCAAGTTGTCACATGGAACAAAACCAAGGCATGTCTTAGTCCCATTTTGTAGGTGTGATTTATGCGCCTACGCTATTATTACTTGAGCTTGTTTGTACTTTGCAAGTACATGAAAAAGGATTCATTGCATCAAAGAGTAAAATGCTAGTGCTTAAGCCAGTTTGGATGTGTTCCAGAAGAATTTGGTCAACCAACATCTGGAAGATACATCCTTGTACAACTTGGTTCAAATTTGTATTAGCTCAGTAGGGAATAAGTTAACTGAATCCTTACTGGGAGTGAGGTGTGTGGAACACTTTGGGTTTTTTTTCTCTCCCACGCTATGTAAGTGTTTTACTTTGAAGGCCCCTCTACTTAACATAGGGCTGAAGGAAATGGAATGGAATGGAATGGGATGGGATAGGCAGTGGGTCAACCCACAGTTTTTAATACCTGAAGGTATCTCCAAACTTGACCCAAACTCATGTTACGGAGCGAGTCTTCATGTGTTGGCAGTCTTGTGGAAAGACATGGGGCAGCTGGTTAGTGGGAAGCCTTCTGTCAGCTTCAGCAGATTCTGCTGTATGCCCACAGCCTGGCGTGAAGGGTGTAGACATGGAAAAGGAGGATGTCGGGTGAAATGCAGTAAGGATAAAAACTAATGGCCTGAGAACAGCTTAATTCTTTCTTGCAAGCCACAAACACATACACTGAAGAATTCTTTAGAGAAGAACTGTGAAAAACCCTGGAAGAGAAATATTCAGAGAACCCATGATGAGCAGAGGTATCACTCAGTAGCCTTGCACACCTTGTGCTGGCCACAAGGTCCTTACCAGATCCCAGATTTTCAAAACTCCAGCTGTAGGCTACTGTATTTTACTTCCATTTCATGGCAGAACTGTTGCACTGCTTTGCCTTGGAGTCAAAGGGGTGTTTTGCTTTCACAAGTAAAGGTCTTTGCCACCTTCTTTTGTTAAATTGTGAAGGAACAGAAAAACAGTGTGAAGGGTGCTCCATGTGCCTTGCTTCAGCAGTGACGTATGAAACCCCACAGAAACTTTGATTTTACCACCCGATTATTTTCTTTATGGTATTCATGTATTAATAGTAAAAATTAGATTCCATGTTGCTTCTTCCTGGGGTTTTTAAAACTGCAATCACAGGCACATACAATGCAGGATTTACTTTTCTTTTTTAGTTCCATGTCTTTTCATCTTTATTTTTGCTTACCCAAAGTTGCTGGATTGACTATTCAGATAATATTCTTCCCTTCTTGATTTGAAGTACTTGATAGTTGCAGTCAAAGAAACAACCTTGGGGACCTGACTCACTAATCTCTGTTTCTCCTTCATAGAAGTACACTGCCATTGGACTACTGGGCAAAGCTACTGATACATTAGATGCTACAGGAAAAATAACTGAAGAAAAACCTTATGGTGAGCATAAATATACTTCATGTCATTTGAAGGCATGAATGATCCATAGAAAAGTGGAGGAGGTGTTTGGGACTATGTGAATTAAGTTTAAATGTGAAATCAAACTAAGATTGTTTCATCTTCAACTTCAGCGCTCATAATTCAGATCAGCTTCATGCAGTTATGTGCAGTGCAAGGGTTAATTTCTGTTGGAAAAAAACCAAAACTGGGCATTAGATTAGGAGGGAGGAAATGGAATTGGGCAGGACTGTGTCATTTTAAATCTTTGACAGGCTGACAAATGATGTGCTGCATCCAGTAAAATTGTTCTCTTTCAGTGTAGACTCCCATGAGAGTTCTTGTAGTAATGACTTTCAAGGCCAGTGGAGGAATAAAGTGCTTAGATCTTCCTTCTTGAACACCCCTTTAACTACAGACTGCTCAGCATAAAATGAGGGTGGTGTAAACTATACATATGTTCACTTACCAAGTTTTGCTCTTACTTGCAGTCTGTTGTAGCAACTTCAGTAAATGAACTTGTCTGACCCACAAAGCCCAGTGTAAGAGTTTAAGGCTTCAGAACTAATCATGACCGTGGCTTTGTTGAAATGGTCATTCCACAATACCCAGGGCATCCTAGAAACAATGTAGAGCTGATCAGGGACACAACAAATGTATTTGCCATTAGTTCCTTCACAACCTGGAGAAGAAAAAAAGAAAACAAAAAAAAGAAAACAAACAAAAAAACCCCAACCAACAATAGGTACCCAGTTGCTTAGCAACTCCACAGGTCCCACACTGTGGTACCTGGTAATAGGTTCATGAAATAAATTATTTTTTTTTAAGTAGCATGATGAAAAAGTAGCCTGGATTCCATCTCTCCCCTCCCCAGTCTCCTTTCTTCTGTAGATTTTCATTTTGCACAAGGCAGACAAGTGTGAGTTTCTTGTCCACATTAACCTTATGGATAATTCTCAATGGTATTATTTACTGGGTAATGATATTCAGAGATGTTGGTTGTTTCTGCTTCAGGATCAAGTTCTGAGTCTCTGCAAGCTTCTGACAGACTGAGCATCCACATGGTGTTAATGTTGCTGACACATCATGATAGTTGAAGAGGACGTTTTCTTGGTTTTAATGTGTACCTCTCAGAAAACAGAATGTTGTGGTTTTCTGTGGGGAGCAGTAGTCATTGTAGATACTTGCTCATATAAAAACGGTGAAATACAATTTTAAGTAGATGAAACTTCTGTGGCCAGTTAATTTAGAAAACCCCACCTGTTTATTGAACACTAGTGTTGCTTTTTTATTTTGTTTTGTTTACTGCAGATAGAATTTAGAGTGGTGTTTTCATGTGGGTTTCTTTCACTGGCAGCTCTTGTTATAGTAGTTCCCACCTCTGCATTGCCTCCTCTGTTACAATGGCTTATCTTTCTGATAGGCTGTGTGCTTGGGAAACTGAATTGGGTTAAAAATAGCCCCTTTTTGAGTTGCTTGTCTTTTTAAACTTAGATCAGTTGCATGATCCAGTTCATCATGAGGTCTCATGAAGAGCAGTATTGGCATTGCTGGGGCAGTGCAGTTTTGGGTGCTGAACAAATTTACCTCTTGCTGAAGCTGATGGCTGAAAGAAATGCTCATTGAATTGGTCTCGGTTGTTTTCCGTGTTGGTACAAATCATTCAGAGATGAATTCTTCAGAAAGAAGAGAGAACATGAATACTCCTTTTATTCCATGCTACCTGTGTGTTCTGTATTTATTTCCTTCCTTCCTCCTCTTCTATATTTCTTATTCTTTCCAGTGTCTTCTCCAAATCAGCTTGTTTTTCTGGAGGATTCTCTAGGTGGCCCACCATCCCTAGTCCCTAACTCTAATTGGTACTCCAAGAAGAGACAAACCAGATATTTGAGCTGAATTTCAGCTGTCCTTTGACATCTACAAGGATCCTGGGAGGAGCATCTGCTTGGGATTCTAAGTCCTGCGGTGCCAGAAGCATCCAGGATTGGGCCTTAGTGCAGAGAAGGGGCTGCAAAACCAGCTTGCAAGAGATGTAAAACTCTTCTTGAATTACTTCACTGGACCACAAGAGGAGAGTGCCTGCAGAAAGTTTCCAGCTATATTAACTATAAGAAAGTGTTTCATTTCAGTCCTCAGTGTCCCAAGACATCAGTTTAGAAAGCAAACTGTTGTGTATCACAGTTAGTTGCAATGAAATGATGTACTGAAGGGAGCTCCTTGGGTTTAGCTCCTTAAACTGCTCATTTTTGTTTCTTACCAGATGAGTTTGCATTTCCATGTGAAATTAGGTTATGGTTTCATACTGCTCCTGTGCTATCAGATGCTGACTTTGGAAGCAAGCAGCATTCAGCATTCCTCTGATGCTCTCTTGAGCACCTTGATGTTTGTAGCACTTTAAAAATGTTTTAACTGTGCACATAAATGTGCATTCTGAATCCTACTTTATCCCAGCTGCCTAAAGACTGTATCCACACGTGGAGAGCAAACCTCATGAGGATTTTCTGCAGGTCTCTGCTGATTATGCTGAAATATATGTTTAATAAGGCTCCATGAATAATTTGAAAAAATAGTCCTTTCAGTATTTACCTTGTCTGTTTGCAAATAATTTGTGCTGGGCCAGATTGAGTCAAGGTTATCTGCTATAGTTCTGTTGGACTGTCATGGATAATTCTCGTATTCTAGTTTGGTGTGGTTTGTTAACAAGCACAGAGCCATGTCACCCTTCAGTGTGTGCATCTTGAGGTTGTGGCACAATTAGCACCTTCTGGTTTGGTAACTTTAACTTCCTCTATGATTATAGCAGGAAAATCAGTCAGTGGTCACCAATGTTCAGAAGCACAACTGTTCTTAAAAGTTTTCATGTCAGAAGCTAATAGGCTCGTTTTCAATGTTTTTAGAAGCATTGGTGAATTAAATTTTGGGTGCTTTGGGATGCTGGTAGAATTGTAAGGAATAGTCCCCTGGGGGACACGTGGCCCGTGCAGAGATCACGTAACACCACTGGCAGTTTAAGGGCTTAGGAAGAAATATGAAAACCAGGGTTGAATTGAATGTATTGTAAACAGTGCACTCACAGAGCAGGTGCCATCGTTTTGTCCTAAGCCAAGGCTGTCATTACTCCTGGGAGCTGGATGTAGTTATTCCATGGGCCAAACCTCAACAGTCCTCACTGAAATCATTGTGAAATGGGGTGGCAGGCACCACACTCCTTCCTAAAAGGGCAAAAAGCCGCGATTTAAGTCCAGCTTCTAGGAAAAATTTGTGCGCTGCAATGTAACAGATGAGGATATTTGGTATTTGCAATGAGGATATTGGGAGGAGTAGGCTAACTCTGGGTAGCAAGGGCAATTAGTCTGTGGCATATGTGTCCCGCAGAACCCTTTACTCTAAGGGAGTGGAGAAGGGAAGTCAAATGGGGAGAAAGTTTTGGGACTGCTGTTGCTAATTAGCCTTTATTTGTGTATTCCTGTTTTATGCTTGATGGAGAGTCGAGTCCAAATGCTTCCCTAAACTTCCTACCAAGCAAGCTGTTAACCTACTAAACCAAGGCTCATGGTCAGGTGAGGGAGACCCGTGGGCCTGAGGCCTCAAAGATGTATCTCCTTTGTAGTAGGACTGAATTCTCCCACCTACGCTGTGGTTGGAATGACTGTGGGAGCTGAAAGGTGGTGAAGGAGCTGGCTCCCAGTGTGCCCTGCAGAGCCACGAGTCCAGTCCGATGCCTCAGACAAATACACAGTTTGCACATAGTGAAAATGTTTGGGATCAGGTGAATAGGGCATTCCTTTGACTGAGAGCTGTGTGAAAGCTCCACCAGCTTGTCTGTTGGTCTAGGAACAGGCAAGAAGCCAGTATAGTCCATTAACACAAAGACAGTGTATGCTGAGAAGTAAAACCCCATGTGTTCTTAGGTTTTCAGAACCTAACACTAACCAGCTTGTGCTGTGATGTATCATGGAAGACAGATGTGTTTTATTCTAGATCTTAGCAAATTTATCTGTAAATATTTACTTTGATAACACACCACACAACTTTGTTAATGGCTTATACGTAATTCCTCACATGGGAAAATGTTTGGGGTTTTTTTTCCCCGAGATAGAGATTGCCTATAGCACGAGTGATTTCCTCAGAGGCTAGATGTAACCTCTCCATCAGGGGAATGTGAGAGCAGGAACTGGACCCAGGTGTCTCATTAAATGCCCTAGCTACAAATTCAGTTCATGGGGTGAAAATTGAAAGAGAACCCCAAGTGACACTGATCTCAAATACTAAATTCTAGCCTGAAGCAACCTGGCATTCACAAGAAGGCTGACCGGATCACCAGCATAGGGCTGCAACAGGCTAACTTTCTGCTGTGTAGTTTTGTTGTGATGTGTTAAACTAGAGTAATACAAACAAACAAAAATAAAACTATTGAAATAACAATGTGAACAGTTCTTCAGAAGAGCAAGACTTACTATACAATTGATATAGTTATTCCTATCCTGTATTCTGAGGTACATTGGTCTCTCTCAACATCCCTGACTGACTTCTGTGCCTTGCAACCTTGATGTTAATGACACTTCTTGAGACAGATGCTGGGGCCTAGGAACAGCATCTACTTTTTTGGTGTGCTTTGCAAAAGTGAGGTACCACATGGCCATCTTCCAACAATGCTGTGAAAAGAAACCTTTTTGCAAGTAAAAGTCTGTTCCAAAACATAGCAAAAGCTCAGTAAATAAATTTTGTTAGTTTATGTTCCAGAGTGCTGTTGACTTAGAAGGGTGACACTAATTGAGCATAACTTATGAGAAACAAAATTAATCAAGTCTTAGACAGTAGAATAGCACTACAGTGCATTGTGATTACAGATCTTATGTTTATACTCTCTAAATAAATTTGGGATGAATGCCATCTCTATCAAATAGTATTTCAAAGGACCAATGCAATCAGCTACTTAGATTATAGCCTTCTAATAAAAGTGGGACAGATCTGTATGCGTACTCCTAAAAGAGAATAGATGGCCTAAAGCAGCTGTCTTTCTTTTACAGGATTTCTTTGGTAAAATTGCCTTGCTTATTATATATCAATACCCTGGTGTGTGTTTTCAGGCTATTTGTTTGATGCAGAGGTTTGATGTGTTGTTCCAAATGCAGCCTTTTTCTTCACTAGAAAAAAACCCACAGTGCTTTTATTGTCTAACAATCTTCGATTTTT
>JANHGN010009093.1:22380-44346 GCA_024605025.1 Megaceryle maxima
CACATCCCCCCCCCCCCCAGTTAGGTACTCTTAAGTAGAAGTTGCCAAGGTTAGATGATAAATTTATTCTTTTTGGTCCTTTAACAAAAATTAGAATAGGGCAAATTTTGTAGTTGTTGCATAGTTCCCAAGAATTTACAGTCCTAAGAGAAATCACAAAAGGAAACTGTATATTGGGATTTCTGCCCTTCTGAAAACAACCAAACTGTCTTAATCACCTTGGACAGTTCATTCCACTTCTTTTGAGATAATTCACACTTCTACTTACAACATTCTGGTTTTTATCTCTTTTCTTTGGTGTTTTTCACCCAATCTAAATTCAGACAAGAGGGAATTCTTCTTTGTGTCTGTTTGCAGATCGTGACTGATGCCATTAGTGCCATGTGAATAATCAATGCTAACAATCTGTTCTTTTATTTTTTTTCTACAGACCAGGTAACAAAAAGAGATCTTGAAAATGTGCTGCAAAAGTTCACAGGGGACATAATGCAGGTTCCTCCACTGTAAGTTCCACTATATTCAGTCACTCTTGGCAGTTGTGTTCCACTGTTGGGACTCACCCACAGAAATCAGTTGTCTCAGAAATAAAAAGATACGTTTTGGCAAGAGGATAGAGGCAAAGCAGACTTAGGAGTTTAAAACTTAAAAATGTAGGCCAGGGCTGTTTGAACATCAAGTATAAATGCTAACCTGAGTCTGGTTTTTTTTTTTTTTTTTTTTTTTTTTTTAATGCTAAATGTAAAGTAGCAAAGCAATCTTAAACAGCTTTGCAGGGCTTGGTGGTTTCTATCCTGTCTTCCAGTTAGAAAGCAAAGCTCTGAGTCTTTAATTTTAGTTGTGGGGTAAGAGGAGGCTTACAGACATCTGCGTGGAAGTGCCTTAAATAGCTTCAAATTAGTTTTCTGAAAACTTAATAGCATGAATGAGTTGTGAGTGAGCTTCCATAGGTGAACAATTTTCTTCTAGTCAGGTGAGCCATAGCTGCTGGCAGTGTGTGAGCACTTAGCTTGTGACAGATGGCTTTTATGGTGATTTAATCTAACATGCTTTCCTTTGCATTTGCAATGGGTCAGTTACTGTGGTTCCAGTGTGAGCACTGTAAGGTCAGTAACTCAGTAGGTGTTCTGCTTCGTGTGACCCATTTCAAATTGCCCTCTGCTAATTTGAGCAAGATCTTTTTTGATTTTTCTTTTTTTTTTTTTTTCCTATGGTTATGTTTCTGTCAAGACCAAAGTTAAAGCTTTGGGTAAAGTTTAATGTAGAAAGTGAAATTATTTTTGTTGTTGTTGTTCTGTAGTGGTCCCCTAAACACCCTAGAAGTATAACTTGGCATCTGCCCTTTAGGGAAAACCCTGGTGTTAGACAAGTAAAGGTGCAAGGTAGAATTACAGGAGTTGCCTGAGCAGCCCCCAGTGCTCAGATCAACATAACACTGAAGCTGAGTATGCCTTGCAGACTTCTGAAAGACAGTATGGTAGAGGCAGCTGCAAGTGTTGTGCCCCTTATAGAAACCCTTTGTTTTCATTAACTACAAACTGAGTGGTGAAACACTTTTAAATCTGTACCGCAAGAGATAAATACAGGACCATCTCTTGTTTTCCAGTTTATATAGCTATGGGTGAGTAAGATGATTCTGTGTCTAAGAGATTTCAGAAGCACTTGTTAGCTCTTGTTTGTTTGTTGGGTTTGGCCTTTTTGTTTGTTTGGTTGTTTTTTTTTTCTTTTTTTTGTGAGCACTTGGAGAGGATTAGAAGGGTAAAATGCATGCTACTGTAGTACAATATTAACAGGATCTGGAGAATGGGAAGCTTGTTCTATTACAACCATATGACACACATTTTCATCCTGTATCTGATCAGCTATTCTGCTTTGAAGAAGGATGGAGAAAGGCTATCAACTCTGATGAAGAGAGGGGAAGCAGTTGAAGCAAAGCCTGCTCGGCCAGTAAGAGTGTACAGCCTCTCTCTCCAACAGTTCCAGCCGCCACTGTTCACACTGGGTAAAGGACAGAGTTTATTATACAAGATGATGTTCCTGGCTTGTTAGTGCTTATTTACACTCAGAATGGGAATAAGATAGCGAAATGGGTTTCATTTCCCTCAGCTGCTTGTTTTGGTGTGAGCCCATGTGCAGAGACTTTCACTTTGCAGTAAACCCACTGTATTTTGGTTTTAAGTTAAGCTGATTATGTGTAATCTTTCTGTGAGGGAAAATTCTGAGAGGCTGGTCAGGGGATTATTTGCATCTGTCCATGATTTTTCAGCCTCCAGCTCACTCCCTCTTTCTCAGGTCAGCTTGCTTTGCTTTGCCTGTTCCTTTGCCCCGATGCCCAGGCATGCTGTATCTCTCCCATGGTGCTGCAAGGACCAGTGTCAGTTACTATCAGACTTCTGTCTCAGCTGAGGAGGCAGGATCTTATCCTTTCTTTGTCATACATGAAGAAACTTGGGTAGTACATTAAGAAGCACATTGACAATATACTTCCTGGTTTATTTATTAATGTTTAATGCTACTGTGAGGTCAAGGTAATGGCTTGCATTAATCAGCTACCTAGTTGACCCCATAGTCCTCTGATGTGCCAGATGTTATATGATGAGCAGGTATGAGTGACAGAACTCAGTGTTGGGTCACTTCAGCCCTTACTTTATGGTTGGGTGACTAGCGGCTGATCACAGGCAGAGGGGGAAGGTATGGGCTGAGAGAGCAGGGAAAGTCAAAGGTGAATTTGAAAATATTATTGAAGCTGTCTGTGTGCAGTATCTTAAAAGCATTGATAGTCAGTTTGGACTATACTTGAAATAACTTGTTTTCATCTTTAGAAATAGGATGCAATGTTCTGAAACCTTTAAAATAAATAGGACTGAAGGATTTGTTAACATACCACAGCAAGTACTTATTTTCTAGTGAGTTAGTTCAGTTGCCATTGTATTTACTTTCTCTCCTGTCTAGCTTAGCAATCTCACCCTCACATATGTTACAGAATGAATAATTGATGCTGCATCCTATAAATATTTTATCGCTGGATTGTTTGCTTAGTGCATTTTTACATTTATGTGGGGGCATGGTTTCTATGTAAAGTAGATTTCACGTTGCACTGGCAGTTTACCATGTCACTATTAACATTCCAGATGTTGAATGTGGTGGTGGCTTTTATGTCAGGAGCCTGGTCAGTGACATTGGCAAAGGTAGGCATGGCAAAAAATGTGACAGTTTAAAGAATGAATGTTTCAGTTTGTGGAAAAAAAAATTGTCATTTTGTATATCTCCAGTAACTAGACCTATGTGTTATTTAGCAGAATTTTAGAGCTGTCACTTGGGTTTTGTATACTAAGGTATTTTCCTTGGGAGCACGGGGAAATGAAGGCTAAATAATTGCTAGAGGACCTTGGAGGCTGGGGGGTAAAGATGGAACAAGTAATAGCACTGAGGAAGAAAATACAGGGCAAGAAGGGGAATTTTTTTTTTTTCCTCCTCCATATGTTAAAGCTAACTCAGTTTAAGAAGACGACAGATACTGTCTTTTTAAACATTATTCATCACGTTTTGAAACAGATTGAGCAGAACATTACCATGCACATAATAAACCCTATCTGCTGGAAAGATCTCTACATTTTCTAGTGTTTTCTTTCTCCTTTACCTGAACTGTGAACGGTTTTACTTTCTCACAGGATTGTCTTGTGCTCTGTATCTATCAAACTGTACAATGGAGAACAGATAATCCATTTCAAATTATTTATTTTTTTATGATATATTTTCAGATCAAGAAAGCAAGTGATGTGGGATAACCCTATGAATTTCAATGTTGTTATTTAGTAGCTTAGCCCTTTAATAACAAACCAAGATAAAGTCTGTCCTCAGCTGGTTCCTTTTTAAAAACTCAAATGCACTAAAAATCTTCCTGAACCAGAAAGGATAAGAGAGGATTTTAGTATACTTGTGAGCTTACAAAGTCACTGCTGGTTGCCGTTATGTTTTGTAGCCCCTCATTATGTAATTCTGTCCTACGGGTTATTTATTTAACATAGAAAAACATTTGTTTATATTTTATTTTTCCTTAAGTTTATATTATCCTGATAGGTGACACTGGATGAAAATGTCAAAAGTGCTAAAGCCTCAAAGTCTGTGGAAAAATAGTACATGGTCTTTGAAGGCACGTGTGAATACAGAATGTTCTGCTTATGTCTTTTGCCATTATTTTCTCTTTTCATTCTGATTCATAATCTGGAAAACCTTTTGACAACTTTGTCAGATTTTGAACTCTTTTACTATGCTGGAGATGTATTGAAATCAAAGGAATTACTTGCCTCAAATTTAAAAACATATAAATGAGTGCTAAATCTTCATGAGCTTCCTTTTCAAACAAAGCAGAATAATGTAGAAGGCTACATGTATAAATACATTTTAAGTGAGTTGCAAATAGTTGACCATGCATTTTTTTCTAAATCCTCTTTTCTCCTTTACTGCAGAACTCTCTACCTGTGCCACTATGCAAGAGCTGACCCGAACCAAACAAGGGCCATTTACACTGGAGGAGCATGTCCTTTATGAAGACAAATGGACAATTGATGAAATTGCACGATCCTTAGAGCATTGCACGTCTCTTCTCCCAGGAGAGCCATCTCATAAAAAATTGAAGACAGAGCATCCTGGTGAAACTGCTGTGAGCTGTGAAGATAAGTGATAAGTTGGGTCAAGGAAAAAGACTGAATGATTGAGACATTTTAAGATTGGATCGGGATTGTCTTGCCCCCTGTGTAAATTTACAAGTCTGTACTGAGAAGGTGACAAAGTGCAGTGAAGAACAAATGGTTCTTTTGTTTTCTGGTGTTAGAACACGTACTGAAAATATCCAGTGCTTGCTGTTTCCTGGTCTGTTTATTTCCCTTCTTGCACTCTGTAAACGGGTCTGCCACCAATGTCAAATCTTGATAAACTTTTAAAGAACTTGTGGGATGCAGTGTAGTTTCTGTTACTAATTCTCAATAAAAAGAAAACTCCAAACCTTAAGGTTTTGTAGAACGTGCTCCAAAATTCCAAGCTTCTTTATAGCTGCTAATCGATTCCTGAAATACCACGGTGGCAAGACCACCATAGCTTGAAGAATACAAGAATGTGGTGGAGCAGTTTGCTTTCTTTCAGAAAATGTCCAATTTACTGTATTTTTTTTCATATGCAGATTGTTCTTTCAGTGAAATGTTACTCAGAATGCATTAAATCTAGCTCTGGTCTGAAATATCAGTGTGAATAGTTTTAAGCATAAACAGTCCCTGAGGATAACTGTGTGATAACAAGTGCTCTGAAGAGTGCAGTCATCATTACAGGTGTACATACCTTATTCTAATTCAACGTCCCAATTGTTGAGCATCCTTAATGTAAAGTATAGTTAACTGTTAGGCCCTTCGTAGGGCTTATGGAATTTACTTTTGCTGTCTGTATATTGCTTGAGCTGTCTCCTGTGGATTGCTGATGTGCTTCTGGGCTTTGACTGACTTAACCAGCTTTGCACTGGTTATTTCTCACCACGCATTCCCTTGGGATTTTCAAAATGACCAAAAGATGCTGGTTTGAGAATGCTAAAAAAGCACCCTAGTTTGTTTCAGTGTGTGGAATTAATGGGCTGTCCTAAAAGGACTTCCCTATGTGGCCTATTAGTTAGTAGTGGCTCTGTTTTCCTCTTGTCATACTGAGTTTAAACATGTGAAGGAAAGCCCTGCTTCTGAAATTGTCACTAAAATGTCACCAAAGAGGAATGGATTGGCTGCTGTCGTGAGTTTTATGCTGCTGCTGGCCAAGTGGTCTGCTGTGGCTTTGTACAACTTCTGTGCCTTCAGGTTTTGGTTTTGGAGTACAGGGACTTGACTCTCTTACTCCAAGTAAAGGAATGTAGTAAACCCAAGATTTTGTCCTTATATTAGTGTATAGCTTTTACAGAGAGTTATGAAAATTTAATGACTCTGTGTTAATGGTCTTGCTACCTTCTATGCTAAGTTATCTTGATAGATAATTGCTCCTACTGCTTAAAACAAGTTGTGTTTTATTCCCAATTTGACTTGAAATTCCACATGATGCATTTTGTGTGTTTGCACCTTACAAAAACTGATTTCTCTGTGTGCTGGCATTATGTGAAATGATCAAGTTCCAACCTTACTTTCAATCTAAGAAATTAAATAAATATCCTGAAGTTTCTTTTTGCAGGATACCTTTCCAGACATCTGTAGTTTTTTCTTTTCTATACAATAAGAGACTAAAGTCTATGCAAAACAAATGAAGCTTTTGTTTAGAGGAAGGATAGAGTTTGTGTTTTATTGTTCAGTAAACAGTTTTCCTCTTTTGTATATTTTTATAAAGAGTTTAAGGGAAACATTGAAAATATCTCAAGCAAATTGAAATGTTAGAGCGCTTAATTTCAGAGCTGGGAGAAAAGAGACGTGTTCAGTAAGAGAACAGTGGGAGATTTTAGTTGTTTCTTCTGGGGGGGGGGTTGGTACTTTGGATAGAAAGAGAGAAGAAAGAGATTATTTCCTAAAGAAATCAAATAAAGCAGAAAATTTAATTTTCTAGTATACTTATCTTGAATGATCAAAGACTGATTGGAACACAGATCCTCTGATTGACTAAATCTTTATTTTTCCAAGGACCTAATTTACGTTATCCCAGCAGTCTTCCAGATTAAGTTCTCATTTTATGTATCTTTCTGCTTTTTTTAAAAATAGCCCAGTAGATATAATTCTATTAGTCTACTTGTTTCATCTACAGGGATTTGTTTCTTTAAAAATTAATGCAATTGAGAAATCTTTCTATTAATAGGGTACATTTGTACACAGTGTTATAAGTGTCTAGCACATTTTTTCTCTCCTCTGTTAGTTTAATGCTCACCATGGCTTTCTTGCTATTCCATGTAAGACCCCCTGATATTTTTACTTTCAAAAGGAGTTTTGTATTTTCATCATCTTTTTGGTTTGCCTGCAACTGGTCTGTTGTAATTATTGTTAACAGGTCTGTGATCCTGAGAAGACAGGATCTGTTCCATAGTCTCACTTGAGACAATTGAAATGGCAATCAAAACAAAGCTTCCTGTTGACATCAGCAAGTTTTTTTATAGGTGGTGAGTCCTAGTACATATGGAAAGCACAGGGAGAGAAGGAATGCAGTTGTACATGTTTGGGAATCTACATAAGGTGCATCAATTGTGTTTCTAAAGACTGGAGGTACCTTTCAATTGTTCAATTTCCATGCACTTCTCTCAATGCTTTTATTCCTTACTAGCAAGTAGAGAGACTTTCACCACCTCTAGTTACACTGTTTTTTCCCTGGGATTCCTCTCATCTTCCCCAGGGGTAGGTTCTGTCACATTGAAAAATAAAGGCAGAACTTCTTTACCTCAAATTAATAGTGAGTATGTTCAGTTGTAGTTGTAAATGGCTGGATAGCGCACAGAACTGTGGCAGACAGCACATGGGCATTCTTAGAAGACACAGTGTAAAGAGTGCATGGAGTCATGAACAAATTACTTAATGGCAGCTTGTTTTATGACCTGCCCTAAACAGTTGAGCTATCTTTTCAAACATTCAGACTCCTCTGGCTACTTCCCAGTGTCTTTTCTAGGTGCTTAGCCTCACTTGCATGCTCTTTCCTAGGTACTCCTGTGCTTTAATGGGCCTCTGCCTCCTGAGCTCTTAGTCCCAATGAATATTAACTGGGAAGCCATTGAAAGATCTAGGATTAGCTTTTTTAGATCTGTTTTAATAAGTGTTTAACCCAGTATCTTGAAAATAACCAGATCTGGAAGTAAGTCTTGTGTTCCCATGGGAACCTAGGGCTATACTCATTTTAGCTTTTTTTTCCTTATTAGTATGCATGCCCCTGAGATACCAGACTTAAGAATTGTGCTGTATACACACACACACACACACACACACACAAAAAGTTTTTTCCAGAGCAAAATATCCTGGATCTTCATTGTCGACAGTCATGGTATCTCAACATTAAGGGCTATTTAGAGTGAGGGGAAAAGTCTGTATACAGTATTTATGAGACTAGTGGAAGAGTTAGTGCTGAGTGCCCAGCTGAGACAAATGGTAGTTAATAGGAATTTTATGCTACTCTGACCAGAAAATAGGCATATCTTTGTGATTTACCACTTAAAATATATCTGAGACACTGACTGAAAATTGGCTCTTCTTAACAAGCATTGTCGATGGGGAAGTTCCTCGTAGGAAAGCATGTCCTGCTTTTTGAGCTGAATTTTATCTGTCTTGAATTTGGACTTGCACTCTTTAGTCCATAGTAGTGTGCTACCATAGTCTGGCCCTGACTCTGCCTCCAGTATCGGTGCTGCTTCAGTGATGCTTCGAGGGCTTCATAATTTATCTCCCCCTAATGTCTCTGCCTGGCTGGCTCTCTTTTCTTCTGTATTTAAATGGTAGTTTTTCTGCGTGCTTCATAATATATTTCTGCTGCCAGCATGTTGAGCACTTATTTAATGTTTTTTAAACAAAATCAATAGGACTTTTTTTATATTAATCAAGTCTGAGCCATTAGCAAAATATTCCAGGAGTGCCTTCATCAATAACCAAGCATTTAGCATCTTGCCCTGCAGTTCTTTTTTTTTTTTTTTTTTTTTGATTTATATGTTTATTACCAAAAAGGAAAAAGTAAAAACTTTTAATAACTCCCCCAACTTTGGGATATTTTAGGATTTTATCTTTTAGGGTAATACTCAGTGAAGTTGCTATTCAGAGCCTGAATGGCTCCAAGACTTTAATGGCTAGGGTCATTCTGTTTGCTTGGTAGAGTCAAGGAATCAGTTGGCAACAATAGCAATTTTATTAAAAAGACTTTAGAGGGACAACGCAAGAGTGCATGTGTGTGTACGTGCCAGTGTGACTACGACACACAACCAGAGGGAAGTCACAGAGACAGTGAATGGGTTCAGCCAGCCTGGGCAAAGTTCCTGTTCCTATTAAGAAGTGGTCATTGTTTCTAACAGCCATGGGTGTAATTTGCTTCTTTGGGAGACATGATTAAGTAAATCACCAATAGTTAAGAGCGTGTCAAACAAGCAGGGTTATCAGCTCTGTGCTTATGTCTCCACTCCAGCTGATGAGGTGGGACATCTTTTCTTACAGTCTCTGAGATCAACTGCTACTATCGTATAGGTGTTAAACAAGCAAAGCAAGAAGCTGGTAATTGGGAGTGGATGGTTTCAGTGCTCAGGACAAAAAAAAATGGACTGTATTGCAAGGAGAAAAACATATTTCTTTTTTTTCCAATTGTGTTTTCAAGGAAGTGTTGGAGACACAGCCATGGCTTGGAGAAAGCATTAGCATGGCTGCCCTAACATTTTTGTCACCAGTGTGAATGTCTTGGACATCAGTCCTCTTCCCTCGTCACCTCTAGCTCAAAGTAGTGGGGTTAAATCAAAGCAGTAGTTTCCCCCTGAGACTTCCATGTCACATTGCTGGGGACGCTGAAACAATCCTGTGCTCTAACTGTGGGCTTATGTAGCTTGTCCCAGACGTTAATAGTAACTGGGAACGAGTAGGATGAGAAATGAGGCAATGAAATTTGTAGTATAAACACATAAATGTCTTTACAATCTGCAAAACAGCCTTCCTCTTACCAGGTGTATTCATCTTAGGTTACAGCTCTGTGCCTGGCCTTTTCACTTTGTGTCCCATTAACTTATCTACTGTTTGAGACAGTTCATCCTACAACACTCATCCTCTCTTGAATTCCTTTTCAGGTACACATGGGCCTTGGGAAATCATGGAGCGAAAATGCTGTGTAGTCTCTAGGGAGACAGGGAAGCTGGTAACAAAGTAGAACTGAAAAGGCTGAGGTGTGTCTAGGCTTGTTTCTTAGCCTACCCTCTTCATAAGAGACACAGTCCTGAATACTTCAGTGCCATTTCTCTGGGACCTACAATTATTTTAGATATTTCAGAATTAAGTACTTCAAAGTTAGATCTGCAGCTGAGTGCATGCATTAAAAACAAAATACATCATTCCACAGATGTCACACTACTTCTAGTGGCTTCAGAACATGATTTTACAGCTTAAAAGGAGGGGGTTAGAAAAGGAATGACAAGAGGTAAATGCGTATTTCAGTTGTTAAATTTCTGAAATAGATGAACTCATTTTAGGTAATCATGTAAGAAAATACATTAAGTATTCTAATACAGAAAAGGTAAAGAGAAAGGACACACTTTTTTCCTACCTTTTCTGCTTCTTTTAGCACATAAAACAATTAGCTTAAATACACCTTCAAAGCTTAAGAAGCTTTTATGTGGAAATGCATGAGAGGTTGTTACTGAATGCTGATGTGAAAAAAGGCATTTATTTTCATTTCAGTAGTTGGAAAGATAGTCTTCTGTGATGCCCTTCAAAAGGCAGTCTTTTCTTTTGTTTCGATTGAATTGCCATAAATCCTTATCATAACTTAGTCTTCTTTGAGTGGTATGTTCATCTTGAATCTCTTTCTGCAGCTGGCTTTCCTAGCAGTCAACAAAACTGTCTCAAGTTCTGCAGGTACGTAGTTCACCTCCCCAGAGTAAATGGAACATTGTGTGCAAACGCTAAATGTGTACAAAACAGCATCAGTTCTCTCTGGTCTTTGCTATGGAGATTGCTCTTGTGGTAAAACACTAGCCAGGCTGCATCAGACCTTGCTGCTGCTTTGCTGCGTTGCTTTGTATATAGTTTCTTCTGACTTTTATACTCTAATTTGATGAAGGGCACTGGCACACTCTGTTGATTCCTTGTCCAGGTGATTAATTTCACCCAGTTGCTGCTCCTACACAGGGATGTTACTGCCTTTACCTTCTGTATTTACTAGTTATGATTTCCTATGCTCTGCACCTCTGCCAGAGATCTGCCCCCCAGCAGCACTAGCAGGAAGAAGTGTGCATCCACCTCGTCTGTGCCATTCATACGCTGGCATGTAAAGTGTTGATGGTGCAGATTTTGTGCAAATAAATTAGACTGTGTTATGAGAAGATCCTATGTCTCATTGTGTTGCTCTGTTAACCTCCAGCAACTGATAGAGTGGGCAACAAGGGATAGTAATGTTCTAGTAATCCTCCCTCCAAGCAAGAGTTGGTGGAAAATGTCAGCACAGTATATGGGTACTTAGAGAACTTGAAACATGTGATTATTTCTCCTGACTGCAGTGAGAGGACTCCTGCCATGTTTTACTAAATTATGTAAATTGTCACTCACTGAATTAAGACCACCTGTATTTTATTTTCATCTATCATGGTTTTTGTCCTTTTTCCCTTTTTATTTTGGTAATGCAAACTGATTGATGGAAAAAACCATATTTCTTTTTACAGAAGAAAAATTAAGACAGAGTAAAATAAATATTAATGGTGTGAGGCAACACTTAGAGTTGTTCCTGGTCTAATGAATACGTAACAGTTCTATTTTCTACATAAACACAAAAATGCATTTCTCTAGAGAGTGCTGTTAAGGGCTGTGCAAAGTGCATAAACCTATTTGAGTGTGGTGGTGATCTGTTCCTAGAGTTAGGAACGTGTGACTGCTGAGCTGTATACCATTTCCTGCGCCAGTTTCATCTGCTCTCCTCTGCGCTGTTGTAGATGTTTATTACTGGAAAGAGCTTAGTCCTGCCATCTGAGTTGGTATTCAGCCGTTCCTTTCTATCCACGGAGAGGTGAAGTACTAATCCCCACTGCCCCCCTGTGATAATGAATCCAAGCAGGTCCTTCAGAATTCTATAGAAATGACCCAGAAATAGGCTGTCATGCCACTGAGAAGGCAGTATATAATTAGAATTTGAGGAGATTAAATTTATCTGGAGCATGTTTTATGGCTGACAAGACAAAAGAAAAGTCCAGCAGGATAGTCTGCGTGTGTAATCTCGTCCTGAACACACAAAACCAGACAGCTTTTACAGGAACTGCATCTTAGAAGAGTGTCCAGCTGTTGGATCACACCACCGTTTTTCTGTATGTCAAAATACTTGAGTAAACTTTCTACCACTCCTTTGCTACAGGAGCCCACTGATTCTGTTTTACTTTCGCAGTGCAAAGGTGTTTTTCAAGCTCTTCAATCAGTTCTTGAAATTGCTGCATATGGTGTATATGGCAGATATGGCTGGGAGAGCTCCTCTGACTTTTTGCTTTTCTTAGCTTGTTTGTTTTGGAAACAAACAAACAAATAAGCAAAAAACAACCAAAGAGGGAGTACCTGGCAGCATCTCTTTTGTTACAGGCACAGACTTTCTACTTTGTGCCTGTTCTTGTGTAAGATCAACCTGGCAATGTGAGATGGCAGCCCACAGCTGACTCCTGAACTGCCTTTCTAATCTCCCTGCATAAAAAAAAGCACAGCCACTCTCCCATCACTTCTGGAACATGCATATGCTTGTTTTGTTCTGAGTTGGGCAGCCTTCCAGAAGTCCTTCTGCTCCTCAGTACCCAAGAATCATTTATCTCTCACTGCAACAATCTGATGGCTTCATAACTGGCCCAAGGCTATGAAGCAAACTTACAGTCTACAGATGTTGCTGACCGTGGTCCAGAAGAGAGGAAAAAAACCGGCCAGGAGCAAGTAATTGTTGACTGGCAGAAACAACTGGTAATTCTTGGTAAATCAAGAAAAATAGCTGATGTCTGAAAACACTGGTGTGGTGCAAGGCTGGAGAACAGTGTGCTTTGGTTTTCTGAGGTGTTTTTATAGTGCTTCGCTTTGTTCTTTCTTCACAATGTTACAGCTGTCTAAGAAAAGTGGTTTTATTGGTATTAAGTCAAATCCAATTGCAGGTTTCGGGAAGCTCAGTTGATACAGCACTTGTTTATTTTCTGACAAAGTTTTATGTATTTATACATCCTTAACTAAAATGCAGTGGGTAGTCAGCAAAGCTAAAATTCGTATTTACATGTGAATCTTTTCTGGGGGGCTTTCCAAGGACCTCAGCTCTGTGCGTGCACTGCAGCTCTTTTTTATGGGGTGCAGAGTTAATTGCTCAGGATGACATGGGCATTTGAGGGGAGGGGTGGCTGTGTGGAAAAAAGAAATCTTCAGACTCCATGTTAGTATGTTTAATCTTTCAGTAAGGAAGATGGGTTTTTTCAGTGTTCATTTTGAGGTAAGGTCAAGCCAGTGACTTTTAAATTATATATAAGCCAAGCAGCATGCTTCTTTCTGGTGATTTATTTGCCCCAAAGAGACCAATGAAGAGCTGCTGTCAAGGGAAGAAAACACTTTGTGTTCCACAAAACGGATAAAATATCGGATGTGTGCCCATGATGAAAGTAATTTTAGGCTACATTCAGGTTTACATTTACCTGAATTCATTGACATAAAGGAATAAGAAACTTTCTGATGTGTCAGCTTGTTAAGTTTCCCAGAACATTGCTTTGCTGTAATAATTTAACCCTACTGCCATGTGCATCACAGTGTATGACTGTAGAGAGAGACGTGGATCTTGCCTCTAAATGGTATGATCTGATGAGGTGACTGGTAAATGCAGAGAGCTGCAGAGAGCTTCAGCATGAGTACAAAAAGCCTTAAAGAAAGTGAGCATAAAAGAATGATTTGAAAGGGGAATGATTCATATTTTGAAGCCTTTGTTTTGGGAAATAAATCTGTCAGTAATTTCCCAGGGTTATCAGGGAACTTTTCCAAAGCATGGGTTAATGTCTATTTAGAGAGAGGGGTTCTTAAACAAGCTGTTGAATATTTCTGGTCATTTGGCTCAGTGAATTACTACTCTCTGGGCCTGACTGCCAACTAAGAGGTTCCAAACTGGGGTCCTGTTAAGTCACTAATGCTTAATTCAAGTTTCTTGTTTCTGTCATGCTGAGTTGGTCAGTATGTTGGCTGGTCCATTAAGGTTACAGCCTGGTGTATCAAAGCTCGGAAGCTGCCACGCAGCTGCCTGAATGTAGGTCATAAAAATTAATTCTGTGGGAAAGATTCATCTTATCAAAGAGCACAAGATGTACTAGGCATAAGGGTACATGGAAAAAAAACTGTGTGAGAAGAAGGAAAAAATTTTTGCTTTAAAAGTCAATCTTATTATAATTTATCTGGCTTAGGTTGATCAAAGCTGCACTATTCCATGGAGTCTGTTACAGGCTGAAGTAAGAATGAAAAGAAACTGCAAATTCATAGAAGTTCTTAAGGTCAAAACTATGATGGTTAGTTGAAAAACTGTCGGTGTTGTAAGTGTGCATCATGTAAGGGCACTTTTGAGCCCATATTCTTTCACATCTGAAAGAGTGTCGAGTTAAATAGTGGTTGGACTTGATGATCTTAAAGGTCTTTTTCAACATAATGATTCTGAGATGCTGTGAAATGTCTTCATCTTCCCAGGTATGTATCACAAAGGACAAGCTCTGCAAATGAAGATATTATTATTATGTTCTAATTTTCAAAGCAGACGGTAGAGTCAGGACTGTTGACTCATGGTCACAAGGGTGTCAACCAGGGCTTCAAAGCAATTATTGAGCCACTTACTTCACTTGGAATAGGATCCATCGTGTGAATGTGAGGCAGCATTAATGTGAAACATTAGTGTTCCTTCCCAGACAATGTGTGTATCACAGCAGATGATAAGTTTTACTTCTCTATGTGTTTCCCAGTTAAAAAAAAAAAAGGCAAACAGCCAGGCATATCATGAGGAGAGGAAAAATTCATGTTTATGGATGTGAACTCTCAACGGGGACTAAGATCAACAGATTGCTGAGCTGAGCAGTAAGTTACCTGGATCCTGGCTCTTGTCACCAAACTGGAATGCTGCTTGCAGTATTATTTATGATTCAAGCACATATGATTATTGGCAATATAAGCTGGTATCTTAGGACAGGAAAGGTACTTCTTTTGTATAAAGATAGTTTTAAAATATTTTTGGGAATAGTTTATAGTTCAGTGTTATGTGCCTTAAAAAGAAAGCCTCCATCTTGCAGGCAGTAAAGTCAAAATGGATCAGAGCACCCTTTTCAGAGCACGCATACTGCTGTGCTTCCCTCATCCATTAATGAATGATAAAATATCTGCTTGTCTCTTCTTGTAGTCAAATCAGTTTTAACCAGTTCTACTCAAAATTGTCTGTCTAATGCCCAGCTAGTTCTACTGACTTCACTGACAATATTCCAGATTTACATTGGTGTGATGTAGAGCAGAAATCTGCCCTGGAGAACATGGAAAACCAAAGGTATTCACTAATCCATTTGTTGGGGGTTTTTTAATAAAAAAAATGATGTTGAAGCTGAATGTCATTTGTCATTCTCTCTCATTTGCTTGTATCTAGTTATAAAGGAGGAATGGAAGAAAGCTATCCCATTAGCTGTTAGTTCAAAAGTGGTTCAGAAACAAAGCCCAGTGCCTCCAGGAATATCTTTCTCACAGTATTCTAATCTCTGCAGGTTACTGTTCTGAGTTATTTTATATCAGCCTATCCTTAGGCTCTGCTGGCTGGAAGTACCTGTTATCTGCAATCCTGTTTAACTTGGAACTTTAAAATGTAATTGAGGGTAATATTTCAAAGCACAGCACTTTCTGAAGCTCCATTTCTGAGAAGGATTTTGCACTTTAAATGACTTCTGATGCAGTGAACACTGACCTCTGTCCTGTTTTCACTAAAGGTAAAACTAAAATGGAAAGGCTCTGACCTTCTTAAAAAGATATTTAGCTGGAACATTTTACTGTTTCTGTGGGCAAAAATGCAGATGAAATTTAAAAGTCTATCTTTTATTATTTTCTTTATCAAAGGGGCTTACTACAGTGCACATTATTCCATAAGCATTCCAGTTCCTCTGCACTACTAAAGGAGTTTGGACATGAGGGCTCTTCTTTTATAATGTCACATATTTGTATTGCGCCTCTTACTTGGGGACATAAAGATAATTACAAATTATAATTGAGAATTCCACCCCAGTCAAGTGGTAAGAAATCAACAGATTTTTCCCTAGGAAAAAAAAGAGTTAGATGTCTAGGAGATGAGCAATACAGGGTCCTAGAGATAAGGATGCCCTTCTCAACCTCCCCTTACTGTTCTGTGTCTTTGCCCTCCCTTTCCCTGCCTCTTTAGTCTGCTTTACAGCAAAACCAGCCTCCTGCCATGGACAATAAAGCCCCTGTTTAATTTTGGGGTTTGAGAACACCATAATATAAATGGATTTTTGCTTGTGGATTCGGCATGGTGTAGCTGATGGGGGTCTATGTGAAGGAGCAACTCTTAGGCCAGCAAAGCTTAGGCAGAGCTTTATGTCATGTCTGCTGTGCAAACTGGGTCAGGCCAGATCTAAGGGCACGATGGCACCACGCCTTAGCTCCCTCTCTGCGGCAGTGAGATTTGCCACACTCGACTCCCATGTGCACACAGTTGCCCATGCAGCCTACTTGTCTGCTTTTGAAGGTGGGCTGTATGCCAAGCAGGAGAGGGAATATCTTTTTGTCATGAGTGTGCTGCTGTGAGCAACTGGGGTGAGGTGCACTTGGCTCTGCAGCTGTGGAAACCAGGCAAGAGTCTTCAGCTAGCTGCAAACCCTGCAACCCTGCCCCTGTTTTCTGTTCTGGCATGGTGCTCAACTGTTAGCATGCCTAATAAGCACTGAGAAATGGCCCACTTACACTGCTCTGTTTATCAATAGTCTAAGGAAAGGTCATAATCATTTTGTGATTAGCAGGTAGGGGATTTTGCTGAGCAGTGAGGAAGAATAGTGAGGGACGGCGTTACTTAAAAGAAAGGTCTGTTGTATTTGCAGATAACAGCTCTGCAGTGGTACCACCACAGCATGGGCTACGTTAGCAGGGGCCAAAGGCAGGAGAATCTCAAAGCTGCAAGTTCCTGGGTTGTCAGGCTCTTAGGATAAGGATAAGAGCTCTGTGACCCAGTCCTCACTTGTGTAGCCCATGCTACCCTGTCAGACTGGCTGCTTGTCCATACCCCTGTGGTCACCTGCATTGTACAGAACATGGAAGAAGAGGCGACAACCCATAGGAGCTGTGACACCCTGGAGCATCAGCCTCAGTAAGAAAAAGTCAGAACTATGGAAATAAACAAGTGATGAAGGGTAAACTTCAGAACTGTTGAATCAGCAGCTACAGCTTTCACCCAGCAGAAAGCAGGAACTTCATGGCTGGAAATTTGTTCTTTGGTCCCTAACATCCTCATGAATGGTTTCTGATGGGTTTTGACCTGGACACCTTGAGGACCTTCTGCTGCCCTCTCCCTACCACAGACAGAGATTTTAAGGCATATAACGAGTTTATAGATTATCCTGGGGGAAAAGCTAAAATTCATCCTGGATTCACTGCCAGGTTGCAGGATTGTGTCTTCTGTTAGGAAGATTAAATTTAGACTCTACAGATGACATCTGCAAGCAGAGTTCAAAGGTCAGTCTAACTTAGATCTCTCTTAGTTCAGGTCCTAACTTGCAGTTCCCTTGGTCTGCTGTCAGATGCCTGGGTCTGGAGGCTGTTGCAGGGTTACACTTGGTTTTAGGCCAGTGCTGGAGGAAAGAGAGGGAAGTCCAATAGCGTATGAATCACAGAATTTAACACCTGTTTTTTTGAAATTCTCATGAGCATGATTCTGATTTTGCAGGCATGAGAGTTGTATCACATGAAGGTCAGGTGAAGATACCAGGTTTTCTGAAAGAAATAAATTGTTTGATTTTCATTTGATGTAACAGTGAACACAGTGAGGGCCAGGGGTTTTGTGTCTCTTCATAGATAGTCAGGAAGGGGAGATGCTGACCTGCCAATTGTACCTGACAGCACCGTTACAGAAAAAACTATTCTTTTATGTCTTTACCTCCTGTATAGTGGCCTAGTTTCCACCCAGCAACTGCACAGCATGGCACTAGCAGTGTAATTCAAATCTAAATTTATGATTGTCTGTTAAAGTGCGAGTCGCACTCTTATGCACGGCTTGTTCTCAGGCATGTTAAAGCAGTTAGAAAATAAAGGAGTGGATGGAAAGAAGGCACAATAATGCAATGATAACAGTGGAAAGCACATTATCCCTTCTAGTTGTCTGAGAAAAAATGTGTTAAAAGATTCTGAAAGTGTGCTGAAAGCTTGCTGCTGTAGTACATGGCTTGGAAATTTTAGAGGAATGTTTGTCTGTGAACACATTGCCTGCTTCTTGGTCAGGAGAGCTTGTGAGTGCAGCTACAGCAGCAAAACATAATCAGTTCTGTGCTCCATCTGTATTTTAAATTGCAGTTGAACCCATCACTAACCTGGGATGCAAAGACAATGAAGGGCTGAAAGTGGTTGAGGACAAAAAGCTTTCTTTATAGTTCTGAAAATCCCAAATATTAACCATCACAATCATTCTGCTAACTGTTCCCATGCACTAATTACAGCTAAGCTGTTGTGGCAGGAACTATCTTTGACCCTTTGTAGGGTGAATTCTGCACCAGAGGTCCCCTCCGAGCACGTACCCTTGCGACCTCTGTAGTGGCAGTGTTATTTACCTATCAGCACTTTGTTTGTAATGGTTTATAGTTCTCTGGTTCTCTGCTTCACCCTGCTCTACTCTTTCTATATGCAATCTGTTTTTTTTTTTTTTTTCTTTCCTCCTGTCTCTGTTGGCACTAAGGCTTGCCCCTCTTTTATTTTGTTGTTGCAGTGGTAAGGGTCCAATCACTCCAAACATTTTCTGAGAGTTTTATGTGTGCCTTTTCCCTGCTTGCAGACTGGGGAAGGTGGGGGCTGCTTTCTTTAAGTGAAAGAAATGTCTGTGAGCACGTACCTTAAATCTCTGAAAAGCAGGTGAAGTTGAATTGTCACTCGGGAGGTTCCTTAGCTGAGCTGATGCGAGGCAGTTTGCCGTGTAAGGGTGTTAGAGCTGTAGGCTTCAGTTTTGAGTTAGAGATGTCAGCAGCGGTTACCAGGGAAACTTCTAAAATTGTGCTGGCAATGTCTTTGCTCAAATACTATCTCAGATCTTTGGGAAATGGCACCAAGTGAACAGGCATACATTGGGAAAGCAGCACTGTGTAAGAGGAAGGGATGCTTTACGTAGAAGTAAAATAAAAATCCCTAAAGCTTCAGGATGATACAGGGCCCCTAGCTCTGCGATCCTAAACCAAGAAAATAGCACGAATGCTGTAAAAAGCCTTGGTTCTGTTAAAATTTCATACAGATAAGAGCTTTAACAGGATTATATTTTTTAGCCTCCATTTTGAGTTTTGTTTTTCAATATGAAGAAGAGTTGTTTCTAACAGGTAATTCACAAAAAATATTACTTGATATTGGAAAGTAATGGAAGGAGATACCCTTCACTCTGCCACTCGTGAGCCCCCCAGCAAGGTAAGAGTTGAGACAAGGGTTCGAGCATATTTCAATGCATTCTAATCAGAAAGAACATTTGGGATTAAAGCAAATATAAGAAACATGTGAAAGGGAGAGTTCAAAATGCACTTAAACAGGCTCTTTACCTAAATAATGAAATACCTTTTCTGGCTGAATCAGTCTGAGCCACAAGCTACTGCAAAATGGCATAATATTTTAATCACTTTAATCATCTTTTCCCTCTCCTGCTTCTCTTTTCTGGATATTCAATGTTGTCAGAGGATGGTCAAAGGACATTTGTTGGGCTCAAGGGTCTCCAGTCTGACCTGACACAGCCAGGCTTATACGGGGACAAAGGTGTTATCCTGTCTTGTGGACCTACTGGCCTAATGGGAAGTTGTCTGTGGCTGCATTTGAGGTACAAATAAATATTATTTCCCACCTGTTACATCTCCAAGCTGTGCATACTTTATTATTGTCTTCACTCATACAAGTTTCTGCTATAAAATATGAGCTATACTAAGGAGAAAGGTGTTTATTTCACATTATTGACTAAAATAGGTATTTGTGTAGATAAGGTAACTTTGCTTTCAAAATATATTGTCCGGCCCAGTAAACCACATATATTTATTATCTGATAATGAATGTTGTTGGATCAGTCTCTTGATTCAATAGCATTTGTGGAAAGAACAGTTACATTTTAATACATGTTAAAAATATCTCCTTGCATGATGCTGACTGCAGTGTACTGATGTAGTAACAGGTCAACTTATGCCACTTTCATGAAAGTGTTCTAAGAACCTAACCTAAACATATGAGGAATGTACACAGGAGTATGGTACATACACATCCAGTGACAGACAATTGGCCAACTTCAGAACATGGGAATATGCTGTGCTGAGGAGCTAATTGCTATGCTGATTTCAAACCATTAAGTGTGCAAGTAATTAATCACTGTATGATTAATCAAAAGCTCATCGTGCTCTGGATGTTATGCATGAAACAAAAAGTGCCTTAAGTAGCAAATTCCTTTGGGGTTGTAAGGCAGTTAATCTAACTGCTGCAACATGAACAGTAGAAAGAGGTGGATGGCTGCTCCAGCTTATGATATTGCTGTAGGAGTAGATGGTATTTTCCTTAACATGGGTGCTCTGATATAGGAGAGTGGCTTTTCTTTTAAAACTAATGATTTTTTAAGATAATATCTATTGAAAATTATCAATAAAAGATCGTGCTATTTTAATATCACCTGTACAAAATTTTGTTTCTTTAGTATGACAGGATCTGCTGGCAGAGAGTGTTCATGCAAGTCTAGTCTTGTGAAGCTGGCAGGATGAAGCTGCAAAGGTGAGTGGTGACGTATGGTGAAAGCAGCTTGTGGTTGTAGGAGCAACTTCAGCAGTATGTGGCAGCCTCCTGATACCATTTCTTGGTCCTTCGTATTGTTTCACCAGGAATACACTTTTTATTCTTGATGTAAGAAGCTGTTGTCCTAAAACATTTATCATTTTGAGTCATGTACATGCTGAAGGGGTGTTACAGTCTTTATTTTCTCTGTAGCAGAAAGCTACTAATGATACAGCAGCTCCCTTGCCGAGGAGCAGAGCTGACAGACAGATCAGCAATTCTGAGAAGCTGTGGAAATATTTAATGAGATGTAGAGCAGCTAGGCTTCGGTTGAACCAACAGCAGCCTGCCATGCTGACAGCTGAAAGGAAGGGCAGGTCACTGAGCTCATTTTGGCTAGCCAGTTGTTTGCAGTGCTTTGCTGGGTGGGTTAGGCAGAGATGCCCAGCAGTACATGATCTGACTCCACAATTTCTTGGCCCACCATTGCTCATGATATCTTCTTTCTTAGGTGTGGGGCAAAGGCAATTTAAGTGAAATGGTCCTTTTCCTCTGATAAGCAAAACTGCACTTCAGAGAGAGAAGTGGAGGAGTGTTTATCCTACCTTCCCAGAAAACCCTGCAGGAGATGTAGGGGTGTTAAGCATCATATGCAATTTTTTTTTTCTCAGTCATAAACTATATTTTAGGCATAGTTATTTGCAGTGCTGTGGTGTATACAACAAACAAACAAAGCTATTTTATGAAACTCGGAGCTCTTAATTTAAATCCTACTTTTGTTCCTTAATCTTCACAAAGATGTGGAGAAAGGCTGAAAAAATATGGCTGAGTAAATGATAAGATATTCCTGTTTCTTTAGGGTAATGTTTAATGATCAGTCAGTGACTGAGTTTACATACATTAAAAATTTATTTTTCTTCCGTAGAGCTGAATGGGCAACGGTGCTCACATTCCTGCCAGATCACTAATTGGGTAACTGCAGATGCTTAGGGTATTTCTGAAGCAGCAGTTTTATCTGTGGTACTTGTCTCATTAAGGATTTTACTGTTTGTATTCCAGAAGTCACAAATTCTCCAGCTGGGGCTGGGGCTTTGATAAATTGGTATTTCATGTGCTTGGAATGTAACTTTATTACCTCTGAGTAATAAAAATTGTCAGTTTGGTTTTTTTTTTGCCTTTTTTTTTTTTTTTTTTTTTTTTCTTACAGCACAGATTTCTGTTCATGTTCAGTGTTTGCAAAATCATGATTTTGTTGAAATCAGTGGGTTTCGGTTGGAAAAGGACCTGGGGGTATTGATCAATAGTCAACTTAATATGAGTCAGCAGTGTGCACAGGTGGCCAAGAAGG
>JANHGN010009093.1:44446-64199 GCA_024605025.1 Megaceryle maxima
CCATCCCTGGAGCCATGTAAATGGCATGTGGACCTGGTGCTCAGGGACATGGTTTAGTGGTGAGCTTGCAGAGTTGGGTTGAAAGCTGAACTAGATCTTGAAGGTCTCTTCCAACCAAAGACATTCTGTGATCCTGTTTCTTCTAGTTGATCTGGCTGCAGAAACAAGACTATAAATATGTGGGATGTGTGTGATTTCTTAACCACTTCTCTATTTCTTTAATTTGCATCCTCAGATTTTTGGTGGAAGTGTTTTCTCAGACCTCTTGTTGCTGGACTCAAACTAGGGCAATTCTTCTGACAGGCACAAAGTAGCCTTGGCTTGTCTTCAGGGGAACAAAACTCAGGTGGTGACAGGCAGCCATGGGAATGAATCCTTTCTGCCTCCTGCTATTGAGTGGTCTGATGCCAGCATCACTCTCCCATCTTGTCTGTCCCTGAGTTATTTCTGGGCAATGCCTTCTCTGTGATGGGTTGAATTCTGCCCCAGACACAGTCCCCTCCACATGTAAGGGCAAGAGGATGAGGTTTTAAGGTGATGCTGAGCATTTGCTAGGGTAGGTAGACTGAGGCTATAGTAGTTGATCCTACCAAAGTTGTTTTTTAGGATTTTCCTCTGTCCTGTCTGGGCTTTTTTCCCACCACAGGTCAAGGATTCCCTTCCAAGCTGCTACCTTACACCTTTCCTACCCAAAGTTGTGATGCTGTCAGCTTCATTTATATTGCTGTCCTCTGCTTTCCACACTCTCTTCTCTGTTTTTGATGGGGACAGTCCTCCTCAGGAACTCACATCTTTGTCTGAGCTGAGCTGTAGCATCAGTTTGGGCCAGCAGAAAGAAGCTGAGCTTCCATAGGGTGTGCAGAGAAGGATCCTTCTGTCCAGGAGGGGCTCAGCAAATGAGCCACACATTTCTCCTTCTCATGAGAGATATTTTATCTACTGTTTAAGTTCTGACCCAGCTTTGCTTCAGGAGCCCAAGAAATACTCTTTTCTTTTCTTCATCTTTCAGGCAGAAAATAATATTCAAATAGCATACAGGTGCTAAATCTCCCACTTGTTTGCAAAAAGCCCTGAGATGCTGAAATACTGAACTCTTCAGAGAATATTTATTTATACTGTGCATTATTCTTGTAATGTGACCCTAAACTGTGCACCATTTGCCACCCTGAATATTATTGCACAGTCCAAATGCCACATTTACATTGTAGCTGATATTGAGTCTTTTAAAGAATTTTCTCTAATGGATTTTTAAATATAAATGAACATATGACATGCTAAGTTTGGGGGTTTTGGTTAATCTTAATTGTTTGCTTCGTTATGACTGTATTTTTTTTTTTTTTTTCTTTTCTTGACACATTAACAGTTCTATGTAAGGAGCACCCTAAGGAGGCTTCATAGCCAAAATAAGTCACAAAGAGTCAAAGCTACCATTCTAAAAGCTCAATTTAGAGTTACACTAATGACATCCATAGTTAGTCATTTCTGAGGTCATATCATGGCAGGTTTACTTATCTCTTTGTAGCCTGTGTGCAGTCTATTTAGTGATAAGTGCTTTTGTATGGAAGGTAAAAAAAAGAGTTCAAACCAGATTCTTTGGCATTTTCATCTTTAAAAATATTTAATATTTATGCTATCCAAGTAAAAACTTCCTTAAGATAATGACAAATTAAATCATTTGGAACATTCCTGCAAAAGGCAAGCTGTCAGACTGATGGTCCTCTTTTGAGTATCACTTCCTGCCCACCCCCCCGACTTTCTTGATTTATCTGCCTTCAAGCTTTTAACTCATATGAATCTGTCTCTTGCCTGCAAGG
Source organism: Megaceryle maxima (assembly GCA_024605025.1). Taxonomy (NCBI): domain Eukaryota; kingdom Metazoa; phylum Chordata; class Aves; order Coraciiformes; family Cerylidae; genus Megaceryle; species Megaceryle maxima. Next base: position 46,261 of record JANHGN010009093.1, read on the forward strand.
TTTAATATATTTATTTATTTTTTTATGAAATAAAGGTTATTTGTAGGGTGATTTTTTTTTTCTGCAGCTAAAGAATTATTATGTGTCTGAGCCAGTGAAGTACTCCACATTTATAATGTTAGCCTTAAAAGCAAGATTTTTTCCTTTATAACTACATCCTCTTAGATATACAGTGGAGTATGTCCATCCAGTTTTGAACTTTATTTATGAAATATAACTGCTTAGGAGGCCCAAATGTCTAACTAAACCAAATCGTTTGTTGTTGCTTGGGTTAGTTAGAGCACTTTTGTTGTGGTAAGATACATATAGAGGAAATCCAGCCTAAGTGGGTTCTGTTTCAGCATAATCTACTGAATCAATAGTTTCTATAAATAGTTTTAATGCTAAAGTACACATTCATGGATCTACTGTCATTAGCTAGTGGTTTTCAATGCCTCAGTTATGAAATGGGTGTCACTTATAGTGGTTTTTTTGAGTAGAGTGACTGAAGATGCAGGAAAGTTGTGAGTTGTTTCTGCACCCAATTCTGCTTTTTGGTCTTCTAATATTAAATATTTTTTCTGAGCTTGAATAGTCAATTTATTGTGGTAGAATCAGGTGAGTTTTTGCTTATATATGTATCTAAATGTAATGTTAACTTTATGAAACTGACAAACTCATCATTAATTTACACACATAGATGAATAGATACAGGTATACACCTGAAAATGAACCATTAACAGATTTACATATCACATGCTGAAAAATCATCACAAAACATTTAAGGGCAGAGATCAGAACTGCTGTCTGTTTTGCCATGGTCTTCTGATGCCAGAGTTACAGTAAGAAATACAATAACACTGCTGCAAATCTGTACAAGGTGCAGTAATTTTTACTGTTTGAATGAACAAGAGAAACACTAGCTTCAGTGGGATTTGTTTTAACTTGTGAACGCATATTTTTTAGAATTTAAATCCTTTATTTGGTAAAGCACACGGGTATCATGCCCAACTCCAGCAAAGATTTCTGAAACTCTTTGACAAGACAGCAGTTATCCCAAAGAGCAGGTTGCAGTGTGTTTACAAAAACTGGGCAGTAAGTGGTTTTTCAGCTCCTGTGGCAGCATTGCTGTGTTACCTCTGTTTTTTCAAGGATATAAAAAAGAAAATCCAAAAGCCAGCAGAGAGAGGTAGCATCTATTTAAGATTTTAGACCAATGGATACAGAAATAGGTGAGATCTGAGGCCTGACAGATTGTCAGTTTTCTTCCATTTATCAGCCTGTCTAACCCTAGTCTCTAAAATTTCATGCTGAATTAAAAACAAAACCTGCAGAGCCCCACTATGTTTTATAGTTGAGAAATCATTCAGACAAGTGTTCCCAGGAAGCTCTGACACTTTTGTCAGCCATAAGTAAGTGGTTCCTCTGCAAAGGCTGGAAAACCTGAGAGCAGAGTGGAACCGTATGTCTTCAGTAAGTTAGTTGTACTCATTAACTAATACCTGGAAATTAAGTTGTAATGATTCTATTCTGATAAGAAAAAAATGAAAGCTATGTTATAAAATCTCTGAATTCTGCTAATTCTAGGAAACTTAACATTTTGCTCAGTTCCACCATCACAACCTGTATCCAAAAGCAGGTATGCTTCCCAAACAGAATAACTTTCATTTCTTTTTCCTGGAAATATTCACCATTTAAGCCACATGTTGGATTTGAGAAAAAGTGTTGTTTTATTCTGCATGGCTTTTAGAAAAGGTAATATTTACAGTAGATTAAATCCACTTTCACCTCCTTTTTATTTTAATGCTTTTTCAGGAAACTTTCATACTTCTGTACCAATGGCTTAATGGTTTTATACGCTTCTAAAGAGGACAGAAAGAAATATATTTCCTTCTGCTAAATTTTTAGAACTTATTTTTGTATCCCCTGTGTATTATCTCAAATGATGGCATACACTTTTCATTCTGTTTTTGGCTTGTGCTCTTCCTGAAAGCAATTTCTGCACGTTGCTCTGTAATCTTCCTAAGTCATCATTTCACTTGCACTGTAAATAGAAATCCATTTGTGTAATTAATCATTTTGTTATTACAGAAACTTTTTGCTTTAATTTCTTTTATACAAAGATGTCAAACATGCCATCTTTAGCCTAGGACTAGCCCGCATAATGTGTTTAGGGATCTGCTTCTTATTGGAAACAAGGTTGAGGCTTTCAGGTAAGAAGCCTGGTTTTTGACCTTATGCTTGTGAGAAAGTTTCTTCTGAAACTGGAAATTAAACATCTGAGCAACAGTATTTGCCCAATCCAACGTCTCTGAGAAAGCACGAACTTCTGAGTCTCATTAATCCCCAAATCTAATGCATAGACCAGCAATCTGTTAACTCTCTTCCTACATCTGTAGGAAAACATAAGATGCAAAGATCACAAATGGAGGGAATGCAAAGGGAATCAGCAACCGTCTTATGTAAGAAAAAGAAAAGACATGGAAGGAAACTATGGAAAAGCAAAAGGTAATAATAGCAGTGATCTCGAGGAGAAAATTTTTTTAAAATTTAAATTATAGTAAATGCAACAACACAACATTGGAAAACTTGAATCATCTATAACTAAGAGCGTATCTCTGAGGGGTGGTTTATGTTTGACTTTTACTCTTTGTGCCAATCTTTCCTGACGAAGAGCCCTTCTTGCTACTGGCAAATGCATCTGCAGCATCCTCAGTTGTTATTGTAGAGTATGGACTTTCACCAGACACGGAAACTGTCTCTGGTTGAATAACATGGCTAGGCTATGTAATAAGAGGAAACATGCACAGTCTCTGGCCCAAGCTTTTTTCTTCCTTAGCCATAGCTAAAGCAATCCAGAATATCCTTCAACTGTGGTGAGAGTAAATGAAAGTAATTACAACCTTACTTTAAAACTGTTCATTGATAGGCTTTCCTTCCCAGCAAGATGGGAAAATTCTCCCTATTCCATTTTAAAGAGGAAAGTGGTTTCATGAAGTACAATTTTTAATTCTCTGCCTGCTGTAAGGAAAACATATCTGTGGTTTTCTCTTGTGTCAGTCACACACCTGATTGAAATGCATGCATTTTTCAGTACATTGATTTTTAATTTCTTTAGAGTTCCTGTATCTGAATTTGGTATTTTGTATTAAAAAGGAATTACCCCAAACCCTTCATTACAATGAAAACACAGAAACCCAGAGATGCCAGACACTGAGGGAACCATACAATTTTATGACCCTGTCTTGCCCTTTACAAAAGCCAGCTTAAGTTGGTTTGAACTGTCTGTGATTGCTCATCTTTTCTAGTCATTACTTCCTGCATACACATAGCAGAAGAAAAGTCTTATGCCAAAGAAGATTAATGAAAATCTACATTACACTTCATTCAAAGCATCTGCCTGCTTTGCAAGTCATGCACTGGCACACATACTAATTAGAGCAGAACAAAATGTGCCTTTTTTTTTTTTTTTTTTTTTTTTTTTTGGCTTTTGGGGAGGAAATTGAAAACCAAGAAGCTATATTCTCCCTAATTTTTTTAAATGGTCACACCAGCTGTGCACATTAAATAGCTCATGTGCAATATGCTTTTAGCAACTGAGACTGCTGTAGGGGTTAAATTTATTAATTCTGATTTCTCATGAGAAAAAGCACAATATAACAATCATCCTTGAAAAGGGACAAATCTACTTTTCTACAAATAAAAAAGTCAAAATGATCACTAAAAATATATCCGCACCCTAAACAAATCCCCTGATGCTCTTGCACATAATGCTATATAGTAGGTGCTGACTAAGGGAGAAAGCAGATGGTATATTATCACTAATTTTTACAGAGGGAATAAAACATAGGTAACAACATGCCCATTAAGAGAGAGGACTGTTGAGGAATTTCTTGAAATTGTGGAATGAAATGTACAGTAATACGTGCTCATTCTGAACAGATTTTCCTGCCTCATGGCTGGGAGTGGATGGAAGGGGAGGAAGGCAACTGAATTGATGAGAAAGTGAAGTTGTTTAACCAGTGCAGGTGTTGCACTGGGACAAACAGTCCTTGTTCATTTGGTGCCTGTGGGTCGCACGTTCTTTTCAGAGGCAGGGTAAATCCAGCACATCAACCCTGTGCACGTTCCTGGGCATGGCCTTGCCCTTGGCAGTGGGAAATTCCTTTTCTGCCGGGACCAGGACCCAGGAGGTACAGGTGAGCTGCTGCAACAGAACAGTGCAGTCACCCAGGGGAAGTCAGCAGAGTTCCTCTGAATCTAAAAGACCAGCCAGTTGTCCTGTCAGGTATGAATGGCTGAGCATCATCAAGGAAATGATTGCACATCATAGAGAAGAAAAGGCTGATTCTAGGCAGTCAGTTTGACCTTTGGGAGAAGATTGCTGAAGAAGAATAAATTACCACCAAATGTAGGTATATAGAGAGGAAAAAAAAAGAAAAGAAGCATAATTGAACTCCCAGGTATCCACTTCCAGGAGATGGATGTGCTTGAAAGAAAGAAAACTTTACAGAGCTCTTTGTCTAGCTTGCTACATGGCAGAATAACATCCTTCAGTCTGTCAATTTTTTGCCATCAAAAGGCTATGAAATTCAAAGAAACGTGTTCTTTATACATTATTCAGTGTAGCTTTCCAGTTGCATACTTTGTAAATAGTATTTTTAGGGGTTTTGAAATGATGAGAAGACAGGGGCTGTCCAGTTTTCATTAGGCTACCTTACGATTTTTGGCAGAACACAAAATAATCCTACAGTGTTATAGAAAAAGGGATAGTGTATAAGTAACACAATCACCCATTTTTTTTTTGCATGTGTGGCTACAGAAAAACCTCTTTCTGTCAGCAAAATGTAGTTTGAGTGAAAAATCAGAGTACATTAGCTATGTGGCTCCAATTTTGTATGTAAATTGCTTCTCAGCATTAGTGCTTTGGTGACAAGCAAAGAATGTAATTATGTTTTGAGGTTTTTTGTCTGATGCTAATTCTCTGTGCTCACTGCTCCCTAACTTGTCACCACTGTGGTGAGATCGATTGCATCTTAAGTGCTCCAAATCATAAGATATTTAGCATATATTCATTAAAATTCCCTATTTTCCTCCATTAATATTTTTAAAATAACTCTCCTAGGGTTTAAAGCTAATATTCAAGGACTTATTATATAATAAATTGTGACTATATAATAAATTGTTAGAGATATTTGCTTAATTTTTTTTTGTTGTTGTTGGGGGAGATTATTGCTTTTCTTCAATTCTCTTATGCTTGTGTACCATAAAGAGACATCCAGATAGTGTTACACTTCAACAAGCTGGCCTGCAGTTTTTTAGGTTGAAAAGCTGGGATTGATTCCACCTCACAAATTCATGACATAGATATCTGTCTTTGATTATAAAAACTGAACCCAGAAAATAAAAACCTGAGAGCTTGGATTGTCCATCTTAGTGAAGTCAAGGCAGAGAAATATTAATATTGATAGCCATGAAAAAATTGTGGGGGAGAGGAGTAAATGCCAAAGAATGACAGAAGTTATTTGAGGTAGAGCAAATTGTAGCGCTGGGTCAAGTGCAGATAAATAGCCACTTGCCCCAAGTACTTTTAGGTTGGAAATTAGACATTTTTTAATGATTAAAAGACTTTGGCTTTGCAAATGGTTTTATAATGGCAGTAGCAAGAGCAAACTACCCAACAGATGTTAGAATGGCTAATGATGAATTTACATTGGGAGTGTTATGGCATTTTTCTCACAATTGCAGGCAGCGTACGCTCAGGGAGGACCCAAAAGCCCTGTTCAGTCCTAGGTTTCCGGAAGCTTTCAGCCTTTGGATCTCATGCAAATGTTAAAAGCAAAGCTTTTTGCTGGAGGAGGCAGATCTTGATTTTCACTTACGTGGCATTTACAGAGTTCAGGTTCTGTCACAAAATGTCTGCTGTCTTACAGAGTAAAGGGAGAAAGAAGGAAAGGATTTGTTTTTTCAGAAGTGCCAACACAAGAATTTTGAAATGATACTAAAATAATTTATAGGTTTCTGTATCATATCTTCATTTCCTCAGCTGCCATTACCCTCCAATACAAATAAGCTATCCCTAGAACCCTGCTGGTAACCAGCACCATGTTGACGAGGGATGAAAACAGATTTAAGTCTAAGAAGAGAAACATCTGAATGATATGTGTTCAGCTGTAAGTTCAGTGTTTCTTTTAATGGTGCTCAAGAGTTTGAAAAATGAAGCTTTGCTGAAGAGGTGACTTGACAATAGCATCTCTGTCTGCTGTACTGGTTGCATGAGCTTGCACAGAACCGTGGTTCTAGGATAAAAAAAATTAAATTTTATTGCGTTTAGAAAGAGACACTTGTAAGGTACTTCAGGATGGGGTGTGGAATTAGGCTCTCCTCTTTTTCCACCAAATGCTGTCATGTCATGAGACACAGTGAAGTTTATGAATATAAACAAGTACCCCATCAAACTGAAAACTAGTGCATAGTCTAAAGAGACATTTAGAACAAAACAGGATTTTCTTCCATTTTATGACTGATCCTGAGCATGAATGTAAGGATGCACAACATTATCAATGTGCACTATTTATAATGAGTAAAGAAGTTCTGGGAATGGGTCTGACGAAGCCTCTTCTCAGAATTGGAAACCAGCATCCTATCGCAGCAGGTACACCTTCAGAAAGAGGAAATCAGAGCTTTAAACACTGTTATTATCTTCTATATTAAACTCTTCCACTGCACTGGGGAAAGGAATACAAGTTATCTATAGTTTCAACACTTAAATACCTGGCATTAAGTGAGATGAGAAATCATCTAGTGGAACTAAGCCTGGCACTGACTGTAGATAATGCTAATAATGTGTATTGGATTGTGCTCTCATCTCTGTCTTCTTTTTATTTGGATTGTTATAAACAAATTCCTGCCACTTCATTTTGATTGTTATAAACAAATTCCTATCACTTCATTGTGTCTTACAGTGAATGTCTCATTAAATGGGTCTCACACACCCTTTATTCTCTCTGATGTTTTAAGATGGCTTGATGTGCTGTTATATTCCATGTTTGAGAAGCTGGATGTATAAAAAAATAATTCCTCTTTAGAAGGTGATTTGTTTGGTTAGTTGGTTGTTGTCTGGGTTTTATTTTACTTTTTTCTTTCACTTCCTTGTGGTGCTGGGGATGAGACCTGGCAGATGCCAAGCCATAGGTGCTACAGCACATATTTCTCAATCCATGTTTTATCTCGTATGTCAAAGAGCTTTATGGCAACCAAGGTTTGGACACTACAGGTTACACAGCATTACTTGGGATCAGCAGTGTCCAAGTGATGCACTTGGTTTTAGAACGTGCTGAGGTTGCTGCAACAACTCAGGAACAAGCAATTTTGCTAAAACCTACTCCAATGTGCCATGCAAAGACAGCCTAGAATTAGATAAATCTGAAGAATTTAGGCCTGTAAACCTGCAGGAGGCTGCTTAGGATAACAAGTAAATCCAGATTTAAATATTTAAACTTTTAAGTATTTGAACATTAATGTGTAAATTTGAAGCCCTGGAAATCTGTTTCTCAGCCTGTACATAAGGTAAGGTAACAGCTATACCACAGTGTTTCTACTGCACTTTGTGTAATATTTTACTTTCATCAAAATCAATTGCTGACACCATCCAATGTGTTTTTTTAATTGTCTCAGTTACTGATGCAAATTCACATAAAACAGGTCTCCTGTTGCTAGAAAAGCAATATGTAAGAAAAGGATATGTGCTCTTAGTTTCTGCATATTTAAGAAATGCTCAAAGGAGAAAAGTCTCCAGGATTTATTAGAAGATACAGTTTTACCTGTGAAATAGCAGGAGTACATCAAGCTTGCTTACTTAGAAAATGCTGAGAGCATAACTGTAGAAGTATTACCACAGATGTGGCTTTGTGTTTCACATATAGTCAGTTGTCTTTGGAGACAGCCATCTAGGATTGAGCTCTTAGCTGGAAAGATGAAGTTTGGATGAAATGTTGTCTCTTCTTATGTCCTTTCTTGCATGATGTGGTCTTAAATAAAAATGAGTTGTTCTGGCTTTGGGTAAGAGCTAAAGAGTGCTCAAAAATATTATTCTACTGCAGAAATGAACAGTGCCCTTCAGCTTCAAGTTTGACCTCTAATTGTCACATTTCTTAGTGTGTGAGTAAGAGGGCAGTGTAGGCTTAAACTGTTAATTATTGGTTGGTTGTTTTTTTGGTAAATAGTGTGCTTAGTGCTATTGTAAGGCTTGAAACTGAGAGAGAATTTGTCACCTTATAGGGCAGTCAGATAAATGCAAGGACTGGAAGTGCCTAGTCCCTTCTGATCTAATAAAATGATGCTTTGTCTGAAAGGAGGTGTAAAATTACTTTCTATTCATCCACACCCCTGCTGAGACTAAAATTAACCTAAAGAGGTGCTTAATAGCACCTACTAAGCCATCATATTAATTAAACAGCTTTAAAACATTTACTTTACGGGAAAGCACCTTTTCTTTTATTTGTCATGATTTCTTTTATTTGATGCTGTAGAAATGATATATACTAATAACTCTCATGTCACTAATGACTTCAGACATTTTTTGGGAAACAGCTCCCACACTGTTCTTGGCTATATATATATATATACATCTTTCCATGAAAGTGGTGCTGGCAAAACATCTCCTGCCATCACAGATATTGATGGCTGAAGCAGCCTGGAAATGCCAGTTAATTTGGCCATTAAAAATTTTATTCTGAATTTTGCCTTCTCTGCAGAGATAAAGTAAAAGAGGGAAAAGGCTGGCTGATGGAGGAAATTATAAAGGTCTGCTAATAATAAGCAAGGAAAAAAAATCCAACTAATCTAACAAAATCTAACTAATAAAATCTAACAGTGATAAAATATGCTGAAGATGATTGGTGACAACGAATATTAATTTTTTGCTTATCTTCTAGTTTCTTTCAGTATGACAGTGTCTGAAGATTTCACAGATACCAAAGAGTACAGCCTTCCTAGAGCCTGCAGGGCAGAAAATGGTGTTCTGCTGGAGCACCAGAGGAGCAGAGAATAATAACCAGGTCTCTTCCTTCATAGTCCCATATTTAGATTAACACTCTTCTTCTTGTATGTCACAGTGAAACTGGTGCTGCTCTAAATACATGAGAAAAAAAGTGAGATCTGTGACAGGAAGGTAAAGCTCAGTGGAGGATTGTACCAACATGGTTGGGCTGGATAGGAATCTGCACAGGTATGAGAACACTTTCAGGGATCTGGTTCCCCATTTTTTAGTACGATATTTTAAAAGGAACTGACAAACCTGGCTGTGTAAAGTTTTCAATTTACTTTATGTATACATTTGAAAATTGCTGGGTTTCTTTTGGGGTAAAGATAATATGGATAATTGTGCTCCCAGACATTTTGTAGTACAAATCCCCTTGTGCTTCTTTTTAGTAATTTCAGTAATGTTCACAGCTGTAGATATGTCTTTGACAAAAGCCTGAGGGGTGCACACATCTTTTGCTTATGTGGCCACATCTTTCTAGCAACTTTTATCTTCTTTTTTTCCTGCTTAATTTCCTGCAAGTAATCAAAAAGATATTTTCCTCTTTTTAAACTGTGTTATTCACAGCTAGCCCATTATTTTTGTACTCAGTTCTTTAATTTATTGAGATTTTCCTTGAAAGTCTAATTTGACTAAGGGTGGGACCCTATACTTCCTTTCCCTCATCCAGTGAAATGGTATCAAAGAGGATAACAAGCTCATGCTGTTGGTCTGGATTCAAAGATGTCCAAGTCATCTTAAGAAATGCAGAGTCAGGAAGTGAGAAGGGTAAGTACTGTCCAACCCCTGGTCATACTTATTTAATGGAAAGGATGATTCTGAGTCAATATATGACTACAAGAGGAAAACTTTATTCAAAACAGCTATCTGCAGATGCTTGCTCGTGCCAGCACAAGCAGTCACTTTCAGAAACAATGCCATGTAACATAGCCATCTGTATACATTCTTGGAATTCAGTCTCTGGAGTATGGCTGAAGCATTCTGCACTAAGGAAATAATAAGTCTAATTTAGGAAAGAAACCAGCAGAAATACCTACTACTGACAAGTTATTGAAAGCACAGCTCAGGATCCCATGCCAGTTGGCATGCTGCATTATTGACCAGATTTTCATCAAAAGGATTTGAATAATTTTGAAGTGGGATGCAGGAACATATACTTGGGTTGAAATAACTAACGATAAAGCTTTATACTAAATAACTACTCAGCTACAGTTTTTGAGACAGTCTTACCAACCCTAAACTCCTTTCACTAGGTTGGATCCACAAAACTGAAGCATTTTAAATGGTGAAAAATGCTAGATTTTTGTGTGTGCATTTAAAAAAAACCCAACCAACCACAAACAAAACACAACACAAAACCCCAACTTTTTAGAAATGATGAATGGTTGAATTCACACTAATTGTCTGTTACACTGTAACTTGCATTTACAGATTCCCACTGTGATATAAAAGCTGAAAGTATTTTTTCTTCATCTGGTTAATGTATTCAGAGTCTTTTAACTAAAGCTGGAAGTGATGAAAACATGTCATTTTTCTGACATGTATTCTCAACCAAGAACTCTTTACTTGTCTTTTGCAAGTACAATAGACTGTCTATAATAATATCTCAGCTCTAGCTGTGGTATTTTTGAAGCAGATGCTCATGTTAGTCATCAACTCTTGCTCATATTAGTATGCCTTAGACATACCAACATCTCACTGAAGGCAGTGGAATTTTTCATGGCATAGGTACACTCCATCATGAATTGGGGCTGCATTATCCAGTCCTTTCTGTCAAGGTCTAGGCCCAAGGCAGAATATAAAATACTCCCAGAGAATGTAGCAAAAGGAAATTGTTAAATTTCTCTAGAGCATATTTTGTAGGTAGCATTCACAATGTATTTAGGAATGGCTACCGTATGACCTCCAGTTATTCTGGGCTTTGATGTTTCTTCTAGGGAATGGACATGTTTTTGTATTTTATTTTATTTTTGATTTTCTGGACAGAAAATAGATTTTATCTTTCTAAAGTTTTGTTTACGTGTAAATGGAAAACAAAAGGAGAACTTATCAATAATAATTATTTCATGTATTATTTCAAACCCTTACATTACAATTTTATAGACGTTTGTAGGATCAGCTGGATCACTTACATATTAAGCCATAATTTTAGAAATTATGGCCTATTTAGGTCACTCAGTTGGCATCGGGGATGAGCAAAATATATAGCTAAGTAGCTATAGAGGAATGGATATGTACACTAGGATGCAAAATGTTCAACACATAGAAGCAAAACACTGTTGTGGTACCATGTTGCCTTTAAGCTTGACAGCCCACACTTGTGCTCCAGTGGCTTTCCCTGTTCTTTACAGATGTTGTTGGATTCCAGCTGCCCTGTGACCTTGTTCTGCAAACACTGTTGAGTATAATGGTCAATGCTGAGCTCCCTGGGCCAAAGTCAGCACAGTCCATCCAAATACAAAGAGCAACGCTTGCGTGCCCATTTAAAGTGCCCCAGGTATGTGAATCCTGAGGTGGTGTTTGAGAAATGCTTTGAATTGTTGCAGAAAGAAAGAATATTACTGCAATACACAACTACTTTCAAAGTGTCTTTTCTGGCCCATTAGTTTCAGAACAGTTGTTGTGGTTAAAGCTTAGCCTGTGTATTTTCAGTGATTTGCCTCGGTCGCTGGAAATAGCACTACATATGACGTATGTGGAAGGGAATTAGTTTAGTGGCTGTACAGTAAACTGATTATTTCAGGTATTGTCATTTTATCTTTCTCCTGTGAGCATGAATTTATGTATCTACAGAAAAAACAGTGAAGAATTATGATTACTAGAAATCTTCACCTTCTAACTGAGACTGCAGTGAAATGATTTAATTCATTTTAAAATAGGACTGTTTTAGAAAGTAAGCTGACAAAATGGGGAGGGTTCATTACAAGGCTACAAAAATTATTCAAGGTTTGGAAAACCTGGCACATATTTAGAGGCTTAATTAGCTCATTCTTCTTTAAAAGAAATTTAAGTAGTGATATGATCAGCCTACAAATACTTATTTTGTCATTCCTAGTGACAGCTCCTTTCTCTCTCACACAAAAGCATTACAAGATCCATCCAAACCATTCAGTGTTTAAAAATAAGAAACAATATTTCTAATTAGATAGATGGATGGATAGATAGATACATAACTGGCCAAAAGCAGAATGGATTCCTGAAATATTTAAATCAAGACCATTGACTTCCTGGAAAGAGGAACTTAGCTCAGCCACAGCGTGATCTGAGCTAAAGGACGTTTCACCAACAAGGATATCCAAAAGGTCAGTCTGAAGGAGGTATGATGATAACAATTCTTTCTGCCCTTGTAATCTGTGACTGTATATAAGGGAGATAGATAGGTAGTAGAGAACAGAGCTTATTTGGAATAGACACTATTTTACAGCCTGCTAAAAGACTTCAAGGCCAAAATGAATTCCATAATAATGGCAATTAAAGCATAGCTGGCTATCTTTCCACGTTAGGCTTTTGAGTTAATCATGTAAAGGTCATTAATGCCACTCAGTCATAGCAGAACATGTAAAACCACCTCTGATAAAAATGGGTTGCAAATCTCACCTTTCTCACTAGTCAATTAAAAAGTGTTATATATATATATAGAGAGAGAGAAAGAGCTGTACAGGTTCACTACTTTAGAATACAAGGTCAATTCATATATATCTAAAATATTTTACTAGAATTTCAGATTTCTGTATAGATTGTACCAGTGAAGTAAAAAACATCACTAGGTTCATTTATCTTTTACTTCAGAAAAGTAAATAAATATTGAAGAGATCAATGAATACTGCCTGAGTAGGCAGGTAGACAGACAAAGAAATCAAATAGTATACTGCTATGTAGTATAGCATAAAATATGATTGTTTAAAAACTGAGACCAATTGTACTTCTGTTTTAAAATCGTATTCATAGAGTTGCTATCCACTATTCCATATGGTTTGCAAAATTTGTGATGAAAAGCAGTATTTTCTTCATTCTTTGTAGAGAAGCTGTTTCTATTCAAATACATAGCAAAATTTCTAATTATTAAACCTTCCTTCTCTTAGTTTGTGCTCCTGTTGCATAATTTTATATCCCTTGGTAGCCCTTTTCCTTCACCTTTTCTCCATAATTAGGAAGCAGACTTGAATCTTTGCTCGTAGAGCAGGACCTACATTGTCAGGGATTGAGTCTTTTGCAGAGGATGAGCTCTCTGCTGTGCCTCTGCAAGGAACATGCTGCCAATTATTTTTAGGGAAGAGCTGGCTTACAGTAAACATCTCTCTTTTGATGGTGACAGACTTAGCTTTAGCTAGGAGAGTGAAATAATAAATCTCACAGAAAGACGAGGTGACCAAATTATTGAAGGAGAAATCACTCCTGCCAGATACTAAGAAATTTGGTGACAAAACCAAAATCTCCAAACCCTGGAAGGTTTTATCCATCTCTTGGATAATATTATTTTGAATTTTTAGAGCATTTCATGTCTTCAAGATGCACAATAGATGTTTCTTCATTCTCCTAATGGTTGTATGAAGTGAGTGGACATTATCTCGGCTTTACAGATGGGAAAGGATACAGAGAGGTTGAATGATTTCTCTCAGACCGTGGTGTGAATCAATGTCAGAACCAGGAATAGGATCAAGAAGTGCCTGGGAGTACATCCCCATGCTAAAACCACTCAACCACACTGTACCCATCATAAGAAATGGAAATTAATTTTTAATATTCTCCTTTCTAAAGCGAGATTTTGGACTTTAGAAAAATTAAATATTTATTTCATTATGTATGACTTCATAAGCCTATAATTTATACCAGATAGATTTATTGCCTTTATTTCCCCGTGATAATTATATACTCCTTGTTGATCTAATGGGCTTGTCATTTTTAGTAATGTATCCATCTGCCCAAAGAAACAGTATTATTTGCCTGTTATGTACTTAGGAACAGAGTGGAACAGCATGCCCATAAAAATTACACTGAGCTTCAATATTAAAATGAAAGGGTTTTCCTTCTCCTAAAAGCAGATTAAATACACTAAATTAATTTACAACTACTTCAGTTTTCTAAGTAAATTTAATCCTCTGATATTTATCAGGCTGGCAGGATTGGAGACCTCTGTTTACTTAAAATATTGAATATTTAAACTGCTGATACGTAGCAATGACGCCAGCAGATTGTAAAGAGTTTACAAACATTAGTCAGGCTGCCTTTAGCAGGAGAAAAAAGCATCCAGTGCCCCTGACTGAGTGGTCATTCAGACCCATGTACAGGAAAGTGTTTGACACTGATTAGGAGAGGGAATATTCAGGCCTGAAACAACTACAGTAAGAGCAGTTTTCCCTTAGTCCCAGCAATCTCCATTTACTTCAGAAACTCATGAATTACTTCACTGCTGAAAATATTCTATTGAAGCCTCTGCAGCCATGGCATCGCCATAAATATAAATTTAAAATTCCAGACCTTTTTCCTAGTCAGCCTCAGAATTAATTTATTTCCATGACTCAATTTATTTTTATCAAACATGTCCCTTCCCAGAGCCACATGGCTCCTACTTTCCCTGTTCAGTCTGTGTCTCCTTGCCCAACAAGTCTAAGACTCCTTTTGTTTCACAGGCCAGTCTTGGGTTCTTAACATTTATTTTTTCTGGGTGAAAACCAGGTTAAGCTGCTTTTGTATAAATAGTATATAGAAAACTGAAAACAGTGACATTGAACATAGAGACCCTAAAAAGTACCCTGACATTTTCCACAAATGAATATTGCATTTTCAGCTAAAAATAAGCACTATCATATTGTTCACACCAGCATTATTATGCTCATGATAAATTTGAAGCATCCTACAGGTGCATTCAGCCAGAGAGTCAAAAGGAGGGCCCTGATGAGTGTTTTTATATAAATATGTCCTTTAAAGGTTAAGTACTAATGAAAGGATGTAGCATTTTTATTAAGTTACACTGATGTATTAAAGACAGCATTGCTATCATATAATTCAAGCCAAGTAACATCTTCGAAAAAATACAAGGATTGAGGAAAGGGGAAATAGTGACACAGAGAAATCTGGACCCTATGTAAATACAGGGAAAAAAGACAACAGCAGAAAGACTGAATGGGCTGCATTGTGAGGGGATCTATTGGTTGTCATCCTGCTTTTGCTACTTTCTCTTCTGGTCTCAAATTAGACTTCATCAATCTGGGTCCATGCTCATTCCCTTACCTGCTCACCAAATTTCTGTTTAGCATTGCAAGGGCCAGAACTAATTACAGAAGGAAGCGATTCTCATCTGTTTCCCTCCCTTGAAACCCCTGTTGGTGCTCTGTTCCTCTCCAGACAGCCTATGCACATATGGGAAAAAGAATTTATCCAGCATGCTACAAAAAGAGGAAGAATTTAAAAGGGAGAAAAGTAATGCAGATGGCTAAGAACCACCTGTCAAGGATTCACAGGGTGGCAAATTAGTGCTGCTATTTACTGTTGCAATACCTGCACCTGAATCTTTGCCACAGAGCTTAGTGTGAACACGATACCAGCTACAGATGTGAGTGGTAAGAATGGTAGCTCCCCTTTTTCTTTACCTATTAAATGGTGCATAGAGGGAACGCATAAAAAGTGAAAAGACTGGAGAAATCAAGCTGTTTATGATAGTATTTTCTTCATTTCATGTTATCTTCTATGTCTCTTATAATAGGTCAGGTGTATTTTTTTTTCCTTGATCTTGTACTATATATATTAAAGTCCTTATCTTTCTTGTTTACAATACAATTTGACTGATGATAAGTCAGGGGGCTGTGATTTGAACTCCTCATTGTAACTGGCCTGACATCTCTTTCTCATTTATAGTGTAGTTTGATTGACAAGAAGTCAGGGGATTGGCAGCTGGTTAGTTTGTTTTTCTCTGAATGCATATTTCTAGCTGAGAAAAGAAATCTATTCCTAGATAGTCTGGTAGCTAATTTGTACAGCATTCTAAAAGAGTGATATAGCTCAGCATTATTATTAATACTGTTCTTTGGCTTAGTAACAAATTCACTTTTAAGGTGATGGTTTTCGTTTTCCTTCTCTTTTCCTTTCTCTTCTGCAACTTGTGTTTCTATTTCTCATCAATGTTATTAAAGCATTGTATAATTACAGTTTATGTATTGAGAACAGTTACATTGGTTCTTGACATTTTTTCTTCTTAAGCATCAGAAAAGCTGATTATCTGCTTTGTGAAAGCAATGTCCAGGTACTGTGCATTGTTGACTGTAGCCAGTCAGGGTATCTTCTTTATTTTTATAGAGAATGAATTCTGGCACTCACTGAGCTGTTGATAAGTGTCATCTCTATATAAATACACTTTCTCCAACACTTGTCACACTACTGTCTTCCACTAGTAGGTCTCAAGTCAAAACCAGCATAGTTTGTGGTGATGTAATGGCAAAGGGATAGTTTGCAGTGACCTTCTCCAAAACTTGGTCAGGAATCAATACCAAAAACGTCCATGAAACATCCTCTCTGTAGTAGAATAACAACCTGTCAGGATACCTAATCTGCATCTCCCCTGCAACGTCCAAAAGCAGAGGAAAGTGAGAGTATGGAAAATAGCTATCCTAAAAACCAGTTTTCTTTAGGAATAAAAACAAACAAACAAAAACACAACAGCAGCAGATATTTGCACATTAATGTTGCTCTGCAGTTTCAGTCTGATTTTTAGGTGCTTTCAATTGGATATACTTCATGAGTGCAGCCACCTTGGGGGGAGGTTGAAGGGCAAGGGAGAAGGGTTCATGGGCAGCAAATCAATAATCGTGCAATTCCCTGGATGAGGCAGCAGATTCTGAAGCCACTTATAAGTCCATTATTCACATCTGTTCTGGTGTCCATGGGTTGCTGGGTACTGCTTGTGTTATAAAGGGCATATTCTTCATCTCCCCTAAACACCCTCACAAGATGCATTTAATTAAAGAACTAATACATCTACAGAAAAATAGAAGTCGATAATTTTGTAGAGCACCCATGAATTTTTTAACTAGATGGATATGATCTCTTCAGAGTTTAAACATACCACCTTCACAGCAAATATTTTGTGTACAATTATTGGAAAGGTTTTCTCCACTCATTGAGTAAATATGCTGCTCAGAAAGGGTTTCAAAATTCTTCACAAAGAATCCAGTCAGCTATATCATATAAATATGCTTGAGGGATGGGAGACTGAACAAGTGAAAGTATAAATTGCTTTTGAGCTACAGAGGAACAAAAAGTAGAACAGGTATGTTTGTGTCTACGCTTGTTACTAAAAGATGAAAGGGTGGAAAAAACCCACTTTAAACTGGTGCTGAAAAGACATGAGACTGCAAAATTCTGATGCAAAAAATATTCAGTAGAACAAGAAGCCTAAAATGAGAGCTAAAGGCACTAAGCCAGAGGATTGAAATGTAAAGTTTGTTCATGGTGGAGAGAAAAATATTTATTCCTTGTTTTCTATTCCAAATAAATTTCTTTCTGATGCTGTAACCTCCTGCTGCTGTTTATCTTAACCTGTGACTTTGCTTATTCCCTCTTCTCTTCTAAAATTCATTGCAGCTACTGGTGCATTTAATCAGCCTTTTTCCTGGATGATGCAAACAGGGAGCATCTTCTCATCAAACACCTGAAGTAGAGAATTCCCCCAGTTAAACACCAGCATTTTGGACATGGAAGATTAACATAGTAAAAAAAAAAGTAAAGGGAAAGCAAATAAATTTCAAAGGTACTGAAGGCTAACGCAACATGGCACTGAGCTCTGGACTTACACAGAAAGCTGTCTGCTTTAGTAAATTAATACAGTGTTCAGTATTCAGATAATGTATTAGCAGTATATTAGTTAATTGAAAATTTCTTCCAGTTTAGATTACTCCTGCCAGAGTATTATAAGGTACCACCT